>JASDQU010012117.1:198378-230486 GCA_032191745.1 Picea mariana | reverse complement strand
CATTGGGAACTTTTATTAAATGTTGTCATTTTTTACTTCAAATGTATAAAAATATGAAAGAAAATGATAATTTTTTTATAAAATTTTGATTTTTTTTTTGGTTCAATTGTGTCCGTAAAAATGCTTTATTTGACATGTTATTTTAAGGAATATGTACCAAAATGTATAGGTTTTTTTATTATATATGGCTATAAAATGTGTACTTTTTTGTTAAATATTAAAAAATAGTGTTATTTAACTACATTTTGTTTTTCCGATGTATTGAAGTAGAGGTAAACGATGTATTAAAAATGATGTTTTTCACTATATTTAAAAAGTATGGAACAATAAATTAATTAAGGAAACAAAATTATATGAAAAATCGTAACTTCAAAAAAATAAATGGTAAAAAATATTTTTAAGATTGAAAGAAGCATGCAAGAATGACTAAAAACATCGTTGAATAAAAAAAATAAAAAATAAAAAAAGATGAAAATAAGCTTTTAAAAAAATAATGTGGAAACATTGTGGATCGAAAAATTTTAAATATCGAAAAACCACCTAAAAACGGAGGGGGTGCTACCAGTAACACCATCTTTAAAAACAGGATAAAAAATTATACCCCAAAAAAGAAAACTTTGTAGAATTCTTATTAAATTGATAACTATGTTAAAAAAGTACATCAAAATTAGTAGTTACTTTTTAAATTATGGACAAATCACTTAATCTCCTTAACTATTTTTTATTTTTTTAATTTGTTTGTTAATCAATTTTTATTTAATCCTCTATGAAAAACCATGAACCTCATTTATCTAGTTTATCATAGCGAGAAAGGTTTAAACCTTACACTTTTCTTGTACTTTCCAATATCTTTGCTAATCAACCTTTGGTTTCTTAATAAAACAAATATCATATATGGTGCATCCTAAACCTGGAAAAAATATCTTTAAAATTAAACACTACCTACAAAGAGATAAACTTCCACAACCAAAGCCGAACAAATTCTAAATGTATGGTTTTTTAGTATTTATAAAAACTATTGGTTACAGTGAATTTACACATAACTTATAGCACTTCATTTCATCATTTTTTAAGATAACATGATTGATAAAAACATGTTATAATTGGCTTCGTTTAAAAATAAAAAGCATAACTTATAACACTTCATTTCATCATTTTTTAAGATAGCATGATTGATAAAAACATGTTGTAATTGGCTTCATTTAAAAATAAAAAGCATACCTTCATTGATAAAGCATGCTATAGTAAAATTAAAATGTGATGATTGACCCAAACAGTCCAAAACCTTTCCAACAAATCAAAGTTTGGTCACCCAATTAACCTTTGTTTATATTAATAAAAATATATTTTAAAGTTTTAAACTTTAGAAAGTTTCAATTATTTACACTGCATATAAACATCTAAATCTAATACAATTGAGATATAGATAGATTTTGATCCATATTGTTTATGGCATTTTTTACCTTATATGTTTTTCTATCAATTAATACTAATAATCTAATAATGATAATCTAATTTTAAGGCGACAATTTAATTCAACATTAAATTGATGTATAAAATGTTTTTGTTTAAAAGATAAAAAACTTTTTTTTATGCAAAATTTAATTACTTAATTTATAAGAAGTGTACATACTCCATCCCATCCCAAATCTGTAACCTCCTAAATAATTATACATACTTTTAACCACCCAACCTTACAGTTGTAAGTAATAATAATAATTTATATGTAAATATATAAGATTGGTTGGTGATTTTAGTATACTTTAATATTCAACTATTTCCATCTTCTGACATTCGCTTACAAGATCTACTACACGAGATTTTATAGCCCTCAGTGCCTCGGATGGATATATAATATATCTACTTGGAAATGAGGGAAAGGCAGGTAGACCCACTCAGGAAATTAAGCTCCTCTAATGGAACCTGAAGGACAAAAATTAAGCCCTGCTTTGCAACCTGTTACCTTGGTGGCCATGGACAATCATGGCACTAACAAGCACCGATCCACTGTGCAACCTATGACCCAACTATATTATCACATGTTGGGCCTTGAGGACTATGGCTCGCTCAGACCGACCACCATTTACGCAACCCTCCCTCTGTTTTTCACACAACGAAGTTTTCCACCCAGCTCACTCCACTCCTTAGTTTCCTACACACCTCTAGACTGGCAACACTGAGAAACTACTTACACATTCAACTAATTCACTCTGTCACACACTGTCAACACTACACAGTGGAACTATTTATCCTTGAGATTCACACTGATGAAGAGGGATGTCAATGCACTAATGGCCGACGAGGCCCTCTGGAATAGTGAGACCCTCTTCACATTGACGAATGAACTTGCCAGACTTGTGCACACCTTCTCTCATAGGTCGGGGACCTTCTTATCATTGTTGCACCTCCAACGATCTCCCAACTCCCACTCTAGCCCCACCTTCCTACCCACCACACCTCCTGAAACCTCTACCTACCGAACTCTTCACTTACCCATCCTTCATGGTTTTCCCACCCCGCCTGCCATCCTTCATGACAAAGACACCCTCAGAAACCATATCCCCTCCTACTCTCCACGACACATTACCGGATGACCCTCTTGTCACCTCTACCCATCGTGGAAAACATACTACTTCGACTCAGTAGAGATCTGTAGGTCTGCCCAAGAACAAACGCCCGACTGGTGCTACATCTAGCGACAACTTTAAAACTCAAACCAGGCCTTGCTATTAAAAAAAAACAAAGAGGAAAATGGTCCTCGGAAATGATATCGGACTAGAGGAATCAATCTCTTTAAGCCTCTGTGCATTAGTGGGAAGAATCTCTTACAAACACCTTTGTCGATCTGACCTTGTAGAATGGGTGCAAACAACCTGGCGGCCATTGTTGGGTTATGTTCCGGAGATTTCCCACCTAACACGAGGTTGGCTCTGCTTCTGGTTCAAAACACCGGAGGACTCCACCTCCATATTGAAGAGGCTCTAGACCCTGGATGACGGTATTCTCATGCTAAAACATTGGCGAATCAACTTTGACCCTTCACATGACTATTTTTCTCTGAGACATTTCTGGGTACTTCTCCCTGGACTGCCACTTGATCTCTGGAATCCGAAATCTCTTGAGGCCATAGGTAACACACTGGGTCGCTTCATTTGCGTAGACCCACTATCATTTTCAAGCTCGTAAAATAAGGTGGAAAAATTCATGGTGGAGATAGATATACGTGACAGATTGTCATAAACCATCAACATTGATTGGCGAGGCCAACTCTTACGACAGAGCCTGGACTATATTGGAATCCCCTTCAGGTGTACACTCTGTAGACAAACATGCCACCTTAGAAACACCTGCTCGGGTCGTGTGGATGAGGAATAGTCGGAGGAAACAATGCTCGATCTATCTACTAGGAAGGACTCCCTGAATGTGAACACAAAACTTGCCTTTCTAGATCTACCAGACTTTGAATAGCCAACCGCCTCAAACTCAATCATCGGTAAGCTCAAGTCCATTTGCCCAACTTTTTTCTTTTCTCTTACCTCCTAGGAAAAAGACCATTTGGATAGTGCCTCTACTTAGATACTGGGTGCTACCTCTCCTCGTCCTGATCCCACTCAGACATAAGTTTTTCCTGGTGCTCCCTCCATACACACCTCCACTTGCCTGTCGGACAAATACTCGTCCCAACATGTGACCTCCTTTTCCTACACTCCTACTACAGACTCCTCCCATCTGAATCCTTCTCCAGACACACAAACTACTCTTATAACCTCTTGCTCGACCCCACTATCCTCTGTGCCTCTGACTACTGACCAAAATTGAGCCTCTACATTGAGGGTTACTCCCCCTGCCACTCTCCCCATTACACACTTGGAGTCTGTGAGCATTGATACAGCGTTGCTTGCATAGGGGATGAATCACTTTCTACCAGGCACCAGTGAAACTCAGCTAGGGGATAATACACTTAGTGATATGATGGATTCATTCCTTCCGTCCTACAAAAAGTACTCACTCCATCCCCCTTACCCACCTTTATGGGGAAGTCGGTACTCATGCCACCTTTCGAGGAGGGGAACCTGGGACACACAATATCCTCTGGAGTGGACCATGGAAAATCACACACCTAGTCAAGAGGAATCGACTATGAACACTCCCCGATCAAAACGAGAAGTGCTCATCGCAAAGAGGGGCCTACTTTATCTATCACCACAAAAAATTCTTATCAACACACTGATATTGGGGCGCTTAGAGGCATGAAAAGCCTAGCGAGAGCCAAATAATGATCTTTCTCTCCCTCAATATCAAAGGGGTGCCCCCCCCCCGCACCCTTAAATCCTCCGCATTCATAATATACTCTCTCAGACTTCCCTAGACATTATCTTCCTACAAGAAACCTTGGTTGATGGACATAAAGCTAGATCATTTCTAAACAAGTTTCGAGAAGACTAGCACACTTGTTCTGTAAAATTGCTGGGAAACTTTGGAGGTCTAACTGCCACTTGGGATCCTTCATTATCCGATTTAAATCCTTTCTAAGCTGTGGAGGCATCCTTCTAATTGGATCCTGCCGGTGGAACAACCAACATATCAACCTTATCAACTCCTATGGTCCTTGCTTACACAGAAAAATATTTTGGGAAAAAGTGGAGTCCAACGACCTACTTGATCTCACAAATTTAATCATTGTTGGTGATTTGAATTTCACCACAATCTCGGGCAAAATTTGGGGAGCCTCTGCAACTCAGGACCCATTGGTCAATTTTTTTAACTCTCTTTTCCTGGCACACGGTTTAGTTGACTTCCCTCTGGACGTCTTGGCACCAACTTGACACAATGGCAGAGCGGAATTGGAGTCCATCACTAAGTGACTAGATTGCTTCTATATTTCATAAATCCTTGCTATTGTTGATGATAGAATTAGATCTTGGGTGGAATCACCTTACCTGACAAACCACGCCATGATCCTTCTACAATTCGGATCACCTGTTGTGTGGATTTTCCATCCATTCAAGCTAAAATCTTGCTGGCTCGTCAAGGAAGAATTCATTGCTATTGTAATTTTTGTTTGGAAAGACCCCATATTCCAGAGTGAAACTGGAATACACCAACTCTTTGTTTGGAAACTAAAGAACTTAAAATCCCGCATAAAAAAGTGGCCCACTCACCACAGAAGACACACGCTACACAGACTGCAAGCGCTGGAGTTAAAAATTAAAGAGCTACATCAATTCGATCCTTAGGACGGGCATGATGGGGACATGTACCAACATTTAAAACTACTTGAAACTGAGAGGAACAAGATCTTGCTTGCAGATGAAGCTCTTTGGAGGCAACATAGAAGAATTAATTGGATAAAATGCGGTGATCTCAACAACAAATTTTTCCATCGATTTTCAAGCTCATCCAGAAATAAAAAAAATATATGGGATATTATTGATGAAGTAGGTACAAAACACAATGGACAACAAGATATTAAGGCAACAGCATCTAGTTTTTTTAAATCCTTCTATGAGAAAATGCCACAGGCCACTCTACAAGACCATGTTACTATGGCTTGACTCTTCCCTCACTCGTTCACAGTAGAGGAATCCACGACCATGGACAACCCTTTCACTTTACAGGAGGTTCTGGACGCTTTAAAATCCTTCTCAACGGATAAAAGCCCGGGCCCTGACGGCTGGACCATAGAGTTCTATTTGCATTTCTTTGATTTGGTGGGGACAGAGCTTCTGGAGCTCGTGGAAGACACCAGACTACATGGTAAGATTTTTGGGGATTTAAACTCTACATTCTTGACACTTATCTCGAAAGAAAATCACCCGATTACTTTAAGAGACTATAGACCAATTGCACTCTACAATATTTGCTACAAGATTATATAAAAAATCATCACCAACAGAATCAAACCCATCCTATCGCATTCACTTTCAGGTGAACAATTAGGTTTTTTAAAGGGTTGACAAATCCTTGATGTCATTGGCACCGCTCAATAATGATTACATAGAATTAACCACAAAAAATATTGTTCTCTCATCCTCAATCTAGATCTAAAAAAAGCCTTCGACTGTATAGACTGGGACTTACTCAGAATGATATTAATCCAGATCGGTTTCAACCAAAACACATTAAATTGGATTATGAGTTGCGCCACAAGTGCAAAATTTGTTGTGTTAGTTAATGAAGAACCTTACTCTTTCTTCCACAGTGGCAGAGGCCTTCGACAGGGTTGTCCACTATCTCTGCTCTTATTCATATTGGTCATGGAAGGTTTAAGTCTCCTGCTAAAAAAAATCCAAGCAGAAGGTAGTATCACATGGATCAAGGTCTCAAGGTTAGTAAAAATCTTGCATCTCCTCTTTATTGACGATGTTCTTATAATGACCAATGCCAGTGTACTTGAATGGAGGGAAATCTATGGACTCTTAGAGATTTTTTGTAGCACCACAGGATTGCAAATCAACTGGTCCAAATTGATGTTCCATTATGCCAACATACAAGATCATTACTTGGATCAACTGAAGGATATCTTTCCTCATACATTTGTCCACCTCTCACTTGGATTCAAATACCTTGGCTATTTCTTAAAAGTAGAACACTATAAGGGTTCAGATTGGGACTAGATCATTGCTAAGGTGGAAAACAAAGTAAGACACTGGTGTAACAGATGGCTCTCTATAGGAGGTCGTTACACACTCATTAAAGCCGCCCTTGAAGGGCAATCGATATATTGGATGGAGCTGGTAGCTATACCCACATGAGTCCTGTAAAAGATAAGAAAAATCACATACAACTTCCTCTGGTCAGGCATCAAGGAACACCACAAGCTACACCTCTATAACTGTAAAACGCTGGCAAAATTGAAAATCAAGGGTGGATGGGGGTTCATAAACATTTTCAAATTCAATAATGCTCTAGCCGCCAACTCCCTCTGGAGAGTTTTGACTTCAAATGGAATTTGTAGTTCTGTCATCAAGGACAAATACTTGCCTTACACCTATGTCGCTTCCTGGCTTCGTGATGGAACCCCTCACACAAGAGTTGCATCACAGATTTGGAGGAACTGAGCGAATTCAACACACTGGATCACAAATTGGCTCTACTAGAAGCCGAGCTCTAGCCATTCTATCATAATCGGCAGGGACCGCATTGTTGGACTTGGCCAAGACTCTTTTCTGTCACCACAATTAATCTCTCATTTAAACATAAAACATGTCTTCTTTCTATTTCAAGCCAGGAATTATACTGTCAATGGGACCTCAACAACAAGCTGGAAATCCGACCTTGAACTAGAACTACCAACAATTTTGGATTCAGAGTGGGAAAAGTACTTCTTGGAGCTTACTCGCATGGGCATTTTACTACATGACTCATAGGATCAATTCTCTTGGGTTGGAGGGGATAGCTCAGACCTCATCTCAGTAAAAAATTTGTACTCAACCATTGCAAACACAGTTTGGCAGAACAACATCAATGGATGGCGTAAGCACCTCTAGAATTGGAAAATACCACATAAAATTAAGCTCTTCACCTGGCTATCTTTCGAAAACAAAATCCCCACCTGGGATAACCTCCAAATAAAAGGATGGGATGGACCCAATATATGTCAACTATGCTACATGGATGAAGAAACAGTGAAACATCTCTTTACACAGTGCAAATTCACTCGCCTTGTCTAGGACAAAGTTGTACTGGACAACAACATTAACACTGTCTGGAATGGGACCTCCATTTCTGCCTGCTTTGAACATTAGACATCCAATGATCACAACTACAAGTTTCTCCCACCATTGGTCAATTGGTTTATTTGGCTGGCTAGAAACATTAAAATCTTTGACAATAAGCCACCCTCTATCAACATTGTTGCCTATAAATCTCTTGGATTGTACCAAAGATGGAAAACATACACCCAAGCATTGTGAAAAAAAATACATTAGTCAGACCTATTATTACAGAGGATACTCCTACGGGGTGGTTCGATGGTGCAACACAACATAGTGGAATTTTGAGTGGCACAGGTGGACTGATAAGAATCAATAAAAACTCTATTTACAGATGGAATTTATGTTGCGGCTTGGGCACCAACATAAGGGCAGAACTATTGGGTGCCTGGGCTACTCTTCATTTGGCCTCCAGACTAAATATCGAATACCTTCAATTGATCGGGGACTCAAGAGTTATCATAGACTGGATGAACCACAAAGGTAAGCTACAAATTATCACACTCTTGGCCTGGAAGGACGAAATAATATCACTTCAATGCCACTTCAAGAAGCTCATCTTCACTCATACCTCTCGAGAGTAAAACAAGGAAGCTGACATGCTATCAAAGACAACATTACAAGGGAAAGCGGGTTTGATCACATACAACCATTGTATGGATGGTCAGGAGGGCCCCACACTAGCCAACAAAATATTTTAGGACTGGATCCTCTAGATTTTTGTTGGCAGTTTGGTAGTTTTCAATATATTAACAATTCTCTTCTAGATCACTTGTAGCAGTAACTCTTGGTATATTCCTCAAAAATTTGTACTTTTTTTTTTTTTTAGACTTGTAGTAATTATGAAATATATCTCAACAAAACTCTTGATCTTTCTCCTTCTAATTGGCTAGTAGACCAATTGTAGGTGAAATATATACCCGCCAGTGGTATCTATTTATTGATGTATCCTAATGTGAGAACACATTATATTTCAAATATAATTGAGTAATTTTTCCTGCTAGAAAAAAAAGGTAGACCCACTCAAATACAATAGCTTATGTGCCTCATAACTTATTGGGATTCATTATTACATTTGGTTTGTCATAATTGACATCTTAATTAACTAATAACACTTTAAATTTATGTTTTTTCAACATTATTTTTCTATTTTTTGTTATCGTTTCACTAATTTTTTAAATCACAAATGTTTTAAAAATATTTTAATTATTATATAAATCTACCCTAAACGAGTGACAAGATGAGAACTATGTCAGGTGGGGAGTATCATTGTTCATAAGACCAAGGCCCAATTCTTATTAGTGTTCTCAACCAAGTCTCCTATTTATAATTTCTTTGCAAAGATTTTTAGGTTACTTTTTCGTTGTTGATCTGGCCAAGGTGAGTTACAAAACTTATTGTTTTAAAGTTGTAACAAAGATATGAGGACTAAGTGTCTTAGAGCTAGCTCCCACCTAATCACAATCCTCTCCAACTCAATATGTTAGAGACTTTCCATTATCAACTCTTAGTTAACAAACATCAGTCAATCCTCATCTCTTTCTCAACCTTCATTTCAATCCTATAATATTTCATTATAAATATTTAACATGTTAGTTCCTTAACTTATCCCCTTAAATCCCAAAATCCAACATTATCCCCTTAAATCCCATATGATATTAAGAAGATTTTTTTTATATTATTAATTAAATCTTCTTTTGATCATTAATATAGGCATATTGTATAGAGATTTAAGACACAAAAATAATGACATGAGCATGAGGAAAATATTAATGAAATTAAAAATGTAGGTTAGCTTAAGCCAAAACCCTTATAGCCATATAATTGCTAATTAAAACTCTTTAGTCCAAAAAGTCATAATAATAATAAATAAAAGGTCTCTACACAAACACAGATAATATAATAAATAAACATTCCAACCTTAGGAGGAGGTTGGTCATGATCATCTAGGGTGGGGCCCCAACTAATAACTAGGGGATCAACATTTCTCGACTACACAAGTTCCTAACCACCGATATGAGGCTATAGAGGGTTTGGCCCTTAGAGATGGTTGGGGCCAATATTGGGAATTATTTTCCATTGTAGGATAGTATTAGGGTGTAACTCCTCTCATGCTCCCATCTCTCATGCCCTTGACTATCATTTTGGCAATAGGGCCTACTCTTGCCTCTATGGGATCTTGATGATGGGGATGGTCCATATCCATCCTTATTGTACCTACACAATGATTTCTATAAACATGCTAGGGCAAGTTAGTGCATTGTCATACTAGGAGAATTTTTTGATGGGATACTTGAAATAAAAGCAACAATACTATGCTTCTTCCAAAGCTACTACTGAGTTTCAACTCTAACAATAATCCAAACAGAATGGAACTTAATGGCCCAAGGAAACTAGTATTCTTACAAGGAATCTCTCCAAGATATAGAGATGAGGAGGTACTATTAACATAGAGATTTGATCTAGGCCCACACAAACTTGCTTAAAGCACAAAGCCATAACAAATGCTTAAGAACCTTTAGTCACCGCCTCCAATAACTNGGGAATCTTTTTCATTTTCCACGGCCATATTTTAAAGATTGTGAAGTAGAAATAACCATTTCTTTTGCTTAGGATTTAGGGGCTAGATATTATTGAGTTAACCCTCTAGGATAGGTTTTGAGCATAGCCACTTGTATCTAGAGAAGGGTTAAACTTGGTAAAGGTCATTTTTTTTCCCATTTCTAATCTCACCACCATTCCTAAGGAATTGGAAGGCAAACTAAAGCATGAGGTCACTTGGAATGACTCCTTGGATATACTCCAAAATGAATTTGTTGGTGTTGTCCAAGCTATATTTCCTTTTAAGATCGGCCCAAGGGAATCAATTTCACAGCACATTATTAATCAAATCATTAGCAAGGTGAATAACTTTCCTAAAAACCTTGATACTAACACCTAAGAGGATTTGGCCAAATTGGTGTCTTCAAATTTTATAAGAAAGGACCACCATGGGCAATGTTCAACAAAAGAGAGGTTAGTTAGGAGAGATAATTATATTCAAGATAAATAGGGCTTAACAACCTCCCAAGCCTTCCACACACTATGCGAAACAAAAGTAGCAACATATTTAATATGAGAAAGGATATGAAGTGAAACACAAATGTTGGGCTTGGAGGTAAGTATTGATAATACCTAGCCTTCCAAACTCTCAAGGGGCACAACAAAGCTATCAAATAATTTTGTGAAAGACCTTACTTTTATCCCTCCCATAGATTTGAAAATATGTCGAGGGTGAATC
The DNA here is from genome assembly GCA_032191745.1 of Picea mariana. NCBI lineage: Eukaryota > Viridiplantae > Streptophyta > Pinopsida > Pinales > Pinaceae > Picea > Picea mariana. Next base: position 219,491 of record JASDQU010012117.1, on the reverse strand, counting down.
TAAGACCAATACAATGTAGCCAATTAGTTATTAAGAGGGCATTGTAATTTTTTGTAGCGTTGTGTTTTGACCCACTGGATGTTAGAGGTTAAGGGAACAAAGAAAATGTCCAAGCATTCCATGGTATTTTCTCACGATTCTATTTGGTCTTCTTGAACAATGAGAAATGAATCTCAACAAAATGACTATTGACTAGTTTCCCAACCTCAAGTTTAGGAATGACAATACCTTTAATCATCCCCATGCTAACTTTTGGCTAACCTTTGAACTTTGAAGATGCCTTAGGGCTTCAACAACCATTGTGTATAGAGTAGGGCACAAGGGGTAACCTTTCCTTATTAACTGAGAGAACTCAACCTCTTCATATTTGCTTATGTTGATGGAGAGACATGCTAAGGCATATGAAAAGAGGGTTTTGACAATAACAATGAAGGTATGACCATAACCCATGGATTTAAGCATCACAAGAATACCAGGCCACTCCACCCTATGGTAATCTTTTTGGAAGTCTATTTTGACAAACAAGGCATTGAGGCCCATTCCATGCCTTCCCATAGCAACAATGACATTGTCTAGAATTTATCACCCATGAATAAATCATGTATTCTCTAAGGGAAAGACCTTTGATAAAATATGTTTAATTCCCAAGGCAAGCACCGTAGCCAAAATATTGTATGAGTTATTTAACACACATAGGCCACCAACTTATGATCATTTATGGATCTCCAATTTTAGGGATGAACCTGATGATGCCCTAGTTGATTCCTATTCATGGAGATTGGTTCTCGAGCACTTTTTATAGACTTGTAGAATATCGACCCCAATGAATTCACAATTGGCCTTGTAAAACTTGCATGGAAACCCATCAAGGCCAATGCCTTATCATTGACCATACATGTAGAAAGCTTTCCAATGAAAGGGTTTTTTCACAAGTCCTCTCCATCTACATGATCGATACCATGTCCAAATAGTTATGCGTATACATGATCGGAATAAAATTATAAAGTATTATTTTTCAAAATTAACTCGCATTTATTTATATCAAATGTTTCGACATATATTAATGAGATCATTGTTAATTAGATCTAATCCAAGTGGTTGAGAAGAAGTGTTATCTTAATAAATAAGGTTGAGAAAAAAGTTGAGAATTCTTAATGAATATATTATTGTATCGACCTTGAGCCCTAAAAAATATCATTTATTCTAGATATCATCTTTAAACTGAAGAATTCTTGAAATATATCTCTATATGACCTACCGTATAGAAATTCCCTCCATATACAATTCTAGATGATAGTAACATTACCTTGGTTTTCATAGTGTGGTGCATAACAACTAGGTTATTTACAAATTTAATTAGGTGATACCAATTCCACATAGATGTCGATGCATTGCGAAATTATGAGACATACTCTCATGGTCAATGGTGGTGGGTAACTTGGTCACCTATAAAATCTATTGGAATAATCAAGTGTAATAATTAATTATCAGACACCCATTTGGAGTATTGACGTTTTACCATAATACAACTTGTGGCATACAGTATCTCTTCATTATTGTCCTTGGTAACGTCCATATGAAACTCAGGTAATTCTTATTGTAGTTATGCTAACTTTACATGGTTAGTTACAACGTTAAACTTTGTACTTTTTGTATTCATAGAAGAACTTTTATAGCGTGGAGTGCAATGTTTGACTATATATATTAATTATATTTAAAAAAATAATATTTTAGAATTTTTTTTCCAATCTATAATAAGTTAATAGAGTTAGTGAAAGTGGAGATTCTCTTAAATTTTATTATATTTAAATTAAAAATAAATAAATAAAATAAAATTATGGTATAGCCATCATTGCTATTAAGTCAAGCTATATGAACTCAACACTATAGAGATTTAAAAAAAAAAACTACAAATAACATCCCATTATTAAATAATAATCTTAAATTTTAAAAATTATGAGTATTAAATGATTTCTATTATTCATATTTACAAATAATATTAATATTTATATATGAAAAAAAAACTACAAATAACATCCCATTATTAAATAATAATTCTAAACTTTAAAAATTATGAGTATTAAATGATTCTTATGAATCATATTTACAAATAATATTAATATTTATATATGAAAAGAGTTTAAGATTGTATTCATTCATTCATAATGTTTTTGTTAGAAAAAATAGGACCGTGGAGCAATAAAATAAAATAAATGTGGAAACAAAACACAGAAGATACACAATATAAGAGAGACACAGATTTACGTGGTTCACCCAGTGTGGGCTACATCCACCAGAGAAATTGTCAGGTCCTTCCTTTATTATTATCCAACAAATGAAGGGATACAACCTACAGCAAAACCCACTGTAACTTCCTCTTCTTTCTCTCACAGTATCCTCTCTCAGAATACAATATTTGCCATCAATCATAGCCGCAATACATTTCCCTCATAAAAGAGGGTTGCCTTCTAGGGAAAAAAAACCCTAACATAATCTCTACCGTTAGATCTGTGACCTTATAATGAATGGTCCAGATTTACAATGAAATTACAATATACATTTACAAGGCAATTTTTCCTTCGGGGGCTTCACCCCCCAACCCCCATCGGGGGACGCTGCCCCCAAACCCCCGTTGGGGGCTCGCTTGCCCCCAGACCCCCCAGAACCTGCAGAGGGGGTACCCCCCCTCTGCACTCCCCTGCGTGGAAGAGTGTACATACTTCTGGGGTGTAAATACTTCATGGGGTATAAACACGGTTGAAAGCAAGAAACTCTGAATCAGGAAGATAATCAGGCTCCACAACCAACAGTTTCACTAAATGTTGAGATTATATTTTCATAATTAATTTTTATAAAATTAATCGTCATATATAGTTTTTGTGAATATATAGAATTGTTAGGTAAATGTAGAGAAGAGAGAGAATCCAATATTTAGGCAGAATTAAAGGTATTGCTTGATAATAAGTTTATATCTTTGGAAGACAAGATTTAGACATATATAGACAATAAAATATTATGTTTGGAGACTAAGTTGTAGAAAACAGAGAATAGAGTACAAAAAGTGGAAAAGCAAAGCCAAGAAAAGAAACAATCAACCCAAGAAGGAGAGGTTGATAATATATAAAATCTTAATCTAAGGAACAAGATTAAAGAGCTAGAAGAGAAACTAAATAACAATTTAGCCCTAAATAGTTTGGAAGGTAAATTGGATATCAAACCCATCAAATAGGAAATGAATACGTTGATAGAGTTAGACCATGAGTGTAACAAAAGAGCCTTGAACCTTATAATTTTTGGTTTAAAAGAGAAGAAAGATGAGGACATGTTAGTAATAGTCAAGGAAGAATTACAAAACAAATTACAAATTGAAACAACTTGTCTCATAGAAGGAAAGAGGCTAGGCAATTAAGCATAAAGATAGGTTAATTCATGTTAAGGTGAGATCTAATGCTCATAAATATGGCATACTCAATAAAAAGCGTTTAAAAGGGTCAGGATTATTTATAAATGAAGACCTCGTCCCAGAAGACTACATTGAATTAAGGAAGGAAGTTCAAAAGGTAAAAGAAGCCAAAAAGGAAGGAAAATGGGCAATAATTAGGAATAGAAAAGTTATTATTAGGGACCAAGACAAGAGAGATAGTAATAATAAATAGGAATTTGGGACACTCTAGATCCTCTCTTGGAACTGTCATGGATTTCCATGGAGCAAAGGGCCTATATTAAGTTAGATCTTAAATGAAATCAATATTATATTGCGTGTTGAAACTTGGGGGCATGAATAATCTAAGGTCCCTAACATAAAAGGATTTGTCTTGTGGCTGGTATGGAACAAGAGATCCTACTGCAAAGGGATTGGAGCATAGCTTGTTACATAAAAATGAACATTTTTCCTCACATTAGGCTTCACAATAAATACCCTTTCAATCAGTACATGTGGACATTAGATATTATAGATATTAATGCTAAGAAGATTTATATAGCAATATATTATTTCATGCCTAAAATATATTATAGTGTTAAGTAATCTTTATAACAAGCTTTGCGACAACAGCCTGAGGAAACCCTAGATATTGGCTTTGCTTTCAGCGTTCACTCTCTCGCCATGGTCAGGGACGATCCCGAACCTCTCCCTAAATTTGAAGCTGAAATCATAGCATTTAAGCAGCTTGTAGGTTCCTTGGGAAATCCTTCTACCTGGCCCACTCACTCGCAGTTTGTAAAGAAACTAGATCCGATCTTAGAGGTCGCTATTCTTCGAGTAACGACACATAGAAAAACTTTGTCTTATGCATCCATGGGTTTGATTGGGAAGTTTACCAATCTGTGGTCATCCCCCTGGCAGATCAAGCTTTGGATTTCATGGAACTAACAACCAATGATTCAAGGAAGAATGAGTCATATTTTTTACAGTAAGGGTTTCTATATTTTTTATTTTGAGCTCAAATAAGATCGAGATCTTATTTTCCGCAGTGGTCCATATTTTTTTGGCTCAAGAGGAATTTATTTGAACTGATGGACACCAAATTTTGTTCCAAAAAGTGATATTCCAACTGTAGTACCTCTATGGGTTCGCCTCCCTCACCTGCCTTTTCATTGTTTGGGAGACATTGCTTTGAAGAGTATTGGAGATTCTCTTGGGAAGCATATTGATAGATCTGAACCTAAATCATCCATGTTTTCTTGTGCAAGAATCTATGTCAAACTTGATTTAGAAAAAAGGCCGCCATAAGTGATTAAGCTTACCCTAGATGATTGGACTCATATTCAAAAGCTAGACTACAAAAAAATTCCTTTCAAATGCAAAATTTGCCATGAATATGGTCATTTTGATCGAAATTTCCCACAAAATAAACAAGATCAAGAAGTTGGGGGAGAAGAACAAGAGGAGGGTTGGAAACAGGTAAGAAAGAAAGAAAATATAGGAAAAACTAACGGGAAAAAAGAAGGAGCTAAAAATCCCAACAAAAATATAGTAGCAATATAAGAAAAGGTAATAGAGGCATCAACATCTAGTGGCGAAAGAAGAAAAGAAACAATAAAGAAGATTGAGATCCCATTACCCATGGAAAACCAATATGGGATTCTAGCAGAATCATCTATGGGTAGAGAAGGAGTGAGGAACATGGACTCGAACCCTAATGCATTAATCAACCAACCCTTGTAGAAATCCTCTCAATCGGTAGATCATGATGATGAGGATTCGAGGGATGAGGAAATTTTTCAGGAAGCCAATCAAGAAGTCATGCAAGAATCATATCAACCAATTTTCATGGATCATAACCCCCCTAAAGGAACATCGAGACAAGATGTTGAAGAGTGAGAAATAACAATGGAAAGAACTCGAAGATCCAGGAGGACACCACACAAAGATGTTCAAGACGAAGAAACTAATAAAAAAAAACCCCAGGGGAAACAATATTCCATTGAAATATCTTTAATTAATATGGGAAGAAAAGGAAGTAATAAGGGTCTTGATCTGCGTGGTCCCAGGGGGTGAGCCTCCTCCAGCCCTCGTCATTGAAATTTATGTCCTGGAATTGCAGAAGCTTTGACAATAATTCTAAGGTTGAATCTCTCAGACATCTTATCAAAATAGAGAATCTTGTTGTAATTATCCTCCAGGAGACAAAAATGGGGGACTCAATGGTGTTGGTAAGTGCCAAAAAACTATGTGCAATGCAGAAGGAATAACCAAGTGTTCAATAGGAGCATCTGGAGGAATTTTGACTCTATGAAATTCACATCTTTGGGAGCTAGAGGTATCTTTCTATGCAAACCACTAGATTCTTACTATTCTTAGGAAAAAAAATTCAAATATCAAGTTCTCTTTCATAAATATATATATGCCAAATAACTATTCAAAAAAGCTAGAATATTGATATTCCTTGTTTGTTGTTAAGGAAACCCTACATTTATCCATTGTTGTTCCAGGGGGTGATTTGAACACCCACCTTCATTAGTCAGAAAAAAGAGGGGGAAGTCGGGTCCACAACCCAATGAGAGAAAAATTGGAAGATTTGATCTTGAATTGGGATCTACAAGATATAAGGACCACCAAAGAAAAATATACTTGGAGCAACAGGAGATCAAGTTTCTGCCATATTGTCGCCCGCCTGGATCATTTTCTAATTCACAGTGACCTCCTTCTTCTCCCCTTGGACACTTCTTCTTGCATTATACCCTTCTCTCTTTATGATCACAAGCCAATCACCCTTTACCTCATCCATCGGAAAAATCTTAGTCCAATCCCTTTTCGTTTCAACCCCCTTTGGCTTGATTCTAAATCAGTCATCTCCCTCGTTCAAAATGTTTGGTCTTCTTTTATTTTTGGCTCCTCGAATTTTATCTAGGAAAGTAAATTGCGATTGGTTAAAAAAGCCTTAAAAGATGGGTTAACAATATCTTCTGTCCATCCCAATAAGGAAAGAGTTGCTCGGTTATTTAATCTAGTTGAAATCCAACAAGAATTGGAAAATGAAGAAGTGACGGAAGCATCCCTACTGAAGGAGAAAGAAGCTTATCAAAACCTTCATTTAACCATGAGGAAAGAGGAAGAACATTGAAGATTGAGATTTCATAGCCTTTGGCTTAAAGCAGGGGACTCCAACACCTCCTTTTTCCATAAGCAATCCCAACAAAGGAAATAAAAAAACATTGTATCAAAAATTCAAATAGAATCAAGGCAGATGATGGAAAATTTTGATCAAATCAAGGAAGCAACGATTCAACATTTTGAAAATATTTATTCTCAAAATAATATCGAGGAAAATAAAACCATGGAGCAGGAAATGTTAGAACATATCCCACACAGTATCACAACATGGTAAAATAAATTCCTTACAAAAGAGATCTATGAATAAGAAATCTATCATGCCATAAGGGGTCTAGATAGGAGCAAAGCTCTAGGTCCTGATGGTTTCTCTGCCTAGTTTTTCAATCATTTTTGGGATATAATCAAATTTGATATAAAAAGGATGCTTAATTACATTCTAAGGAAAAAGAAAGTACAAGGAGCAACCAATTTGACTTTTCTATCCCTTGTTATTAAAAAGTGTACCTAGGACAAGTGTTTCTCACATAACCGAGGTGCCTAGTATGTGGGAAAGTATCCAATGTGGTCCCTAGCACAATAAATTAATGAGATATAAAGTTAAAAACGACTTTGAGAATATTTCATGAAAAGAGTAATTAACGAGACATTTAATTACCAGCTTTGATATTGATTGCCCAAGATCTAATCTTAGCCATTAGATCGAGTGACTCTTCTTTTGGAATCTCAAAAGGATAACCCTAGGGAAGGAGGCACACCATTGTCATTCATGAAAATTGAAAGAGGAGAGACAGTTGATGAGAAGAGCTAAGAAAAGAGGGAAAGTTTGTTGCTAAGGCATGCATACCAAGACAAGAATACTGACATGCAAATCGAGGAGAAGCTTCAACATTTCTGAGGGCCATATAGTACAGATTTCTGAGAGGCCATACAACAGATTGTTGGCATAGAAATTGAGGAGCTCATATAGCATGAATTCTGAGATTGTTTGGCATGCATTTCAAGGCAGCCATACAACAAAATTTACACAAAAATCGAGGCAGCAGTTGAGCACGAATTTTTGGGCAAAAATACATACAATTCGTACAACAAGAGGCACAAAAAACAAGGGTCGTACAATATTGAAATTTTGGGCACATTTTTCAAGGAATTTTTGGCTATGTTTTCGAGGAAGTTGCTTGGCACAAATCTTGAGATAAGTTTGTGTAATTTTTCTAAATATTTTCTGTTGTAAAATAATTTATCCTCTGAGCTCAAGAATAATAAAAATCCCCTCTCTCATTGGTTTTCCCCTTGTGGGTTTTTCCAAGGTTGATTTGACCAAAAATATCAGTTTTTATATTGTTGAATGTGTGCATTTATTTAGGTTCTATTTGTTGTTAAGTGGCTCTTGTGTTTCCTGTTACAATTTTATGTTTATGCCAATATCATTTACGCCAGCCAAATAAATGTGGGTTGGGAATTAAACAATGAAAAATTGTTGAGACTTAAAACTGGGTTGGGGTCTGAGAAAAAATTACATGGTATCAGAGTTGCAAATGAACTGAGAAGGGGAATATATCAACAAACAAAAATAGAGATTTTGTTGAGGGAGAGAGGTACTTTACCAAGGTAGAGACTTGGACTTGTATTTCAGTTGTGAAGGTCAATGGCCATTGGTTTGAGGGTTGAGGACACATTGGATGGGGTTGTTAATTTTAGCCCATGGAATGAGTGGATTGTGTTTCTTCTCTAGGAGTGTGAGTGATGGAGCATTGTGAACAACACACAAACGAATCTCATGACACTTCCTACAGATACTACTCCTTTGGTCACGTATACTAAGAATAATATCAAAGCTAAAATAAGCATCCTTGATGCCATTAAGGACCATGTGATTCCACATGTGATAGGTAAATCTAATTCCTATGATATGCGGGAGCCCTTAACCAAAATTTACCAAAGTTACAATGAAAACTAGAAGATGGTATTGAGGGAAAAAGTGAAGGGTATAAAAATGACCAAACTGAAAATGTTTCCACATATCTTACAAATATAACTCAGGTTAGAGATGAGCTCGGTGTTGTTGGGGAGGTTATTTCTGAAAATGAGCCTGTGAGGACTACTTTGAATGGTGTGACCAAGCAATGGGATGTATTTTTTGAGGACATTGTTGCAAGAGAAAATCTTCCCAAGTGGGATCGTCTATGGGATGATTTCATACAGGAGGAAAATCGAAGAGGATATGTGCATGGGATTTCATCCAATGGTAATGATGAAAAGAATGTGGCTCTTTCTACAAAGAGAAAGAAGAATTCCAAGAAGGGTTCCAAGGGTTGGAACAATTCAAAGGGTGAAGGGAAGAAGGACATGAGAAAAGTCAATTTCTTTGCATGTCACAAGATGGGGCACTATGTTGGATAGTTTCCTTAAAAGAAGAAGAAACAGGCTACAACTTCAACATATGTGGAGGAGTTTTCCACCAAGTTTGAGAAATAGTTTTCTTTATTGGTGTGTCTTTCCTATAGAGCAACATCTACTAGTGCTTGGTATATTGATAGCGGAGCCTCCCACCATATGACTGGTGTTCATGAGCATTTTTAGATCATACAATTATTGAGTATCTTGAGGTGGTGCTTGGAGATGACTCGGTGATCAAGGAAGTTGGTAGTGGGAAAATATCCTCTCAGAGGGAGTCCCAACCTCCCATGTTGGTGAGAGATATCCTATATCTTCAAAGATTGAAGAAGAACTTGATATCAGATTTCCACTATTGAGGATAGGGGATATGATTTGGTGTTCTGTGATGGTCAGGTGCTCTTGTATCTTAAGAGATCCAGTGTCACTTCGGCCAAAGTGATTGGGATTCATCATGCGAAGTTGTAAAATCTCATGTTTCACCCAGCTAGATCATTGATACGCAATACCAACAACGGTGACCTCTATGAGCTATGGTATAAGAGGATGTCCCATTTGCATCATGGGGATATGAAGATATTGAGAGAGATTGTTACCAGAGTACTAGATTTTAGTATAGAGCACCAGGAGGTGTGCAAGGGGTGTGCACTAGGGAAGTACGCCAAGATTGTGTTTCCAAGTAGTGACAACAGAGTAGCAGGTATTCTAGATTTGATACATTTTGATGTATGTGGTCCTATGTCTTTTGTATCTTAAAGTGGTTATCAGTATTATGTGAATTTTATTGATGACTTCTCTAGGAATTCTTGGATTTTCTTCATGAAGACCAAAGGACAAGTCTTCAAGCAGTTCCAATAGTTCAAAGCTCTTGTGGAGAACCAAATAGGGAAGAAAATCAAGGTGTTGAGTTCATACAATGGGGGTGAGTATACCTCCAATGAATACAATGATTTCTATGCAAGAGAAGGCATTAAGAGAGAATTGACAATTCCTTACAACCCACAACATAATGGGGTTGTTGAGAGGAACAACAGGGCCATAGTTGGGGCTGCAAGAGCCATGCTACATGATTATGGGATAACACTCTTTCTTTGGGCTAAGATCATGCAACACTGTAGTTTATCTACAAAACAAGAGTCCACATAGAGTTTTGGGGAACACGACTCTTGAGGAGGATTTCTTTGGGAAGAAGCCCGAGGTTGGGGATTTCAGGATCTTTGGGTGCCTAAATTATTCACATTTCCCTTATGAGAAGAGGACAAATCTAGAAACCACGACATAAAAGGGTATTTTTGTTGGGTATAGTGAGACCTCAAAGAATTTCTTCATATACATTCCCTCCTTGAGGAAGATAGTTGTGAGACAGGATGTGAGATTTGAGGAGGATAGAGCCTTTAGGAGGTCATGAGATGTTGAGCAAGGGGGGAAACATGATCCTCAACTTCAAGTGAGTTCACAACAGAGTAAAATGTCACAGAGTTCAAGACCACCAGTTTCAGAGATGACTGGTTCACAAGCGACAGGGTCACAAATCATTAGTCCTCAGATTACTAGTTCACGAGGTATTATTTCCCAGTCCACTCGTTCTCAGATGACTATAGGATCATCATATTTAGGTACTCAGACTTCAAGTGGTGGGATTGAGGAGGAGGAGTCCCCTCCACAAGATGTTACTTCGGAGAATAGGAAGCCAAAATGGCTTCAAGAAACCTTGAAGAAAGCTCAAGGATCTATGAGGAATCCTAGGAAGGCTATCAGGGAGAGTAAGCCTCCATAGAGATTTTGTATCTATTTAGCTATGGTGAGCAACATCGATGAGTCTAATCCTTCCACTTTTGAGGAGGCAACAAATCAGCAGGTCTGGAAGGATGCCATGGTGGAAGAGTACAATTCCATCATGAAGAATGATGTGTGGGTGGTTGTTTCAATACCTGAGGGGAAGTCAGTGGTGACTTCCAAGTCGCTCTATAAAATCAAGCATGATGTAGATGGAAACATTGAGAAGTACAAGGCTCGGTTTTTGGCTTGAGGGTTCTCACAGTTAGAGGGAGTCAATTATGATGAGACCTTCGCTCTGGTTGCTAGATATACCTCGATCAAGGTAGTGATCTCCACTGTCATAGAGATGGGTTGGAAGATTCACCAGATGTATGTGAAGACAACATTTTTGAATGGTATCATACATGAGGAGGTGTACATTGAGAATTCATAGGGATTTGAGGTGCATGGGAGAGATTCTCATGTGTGCATATTGAAGAAGGCATTGTATGGACTGAAGCAAGCTCCCAGATCTTGGTATTTGAGGATTGATACATACTTGGAACATATGGGTTTCGAGAAGATTGAGGTGGATCCCAACCTTTACTACATTGCGGTTGGTGATGATCCTCTTATTCTTGTGCTTTATGTGGATAGTATTTTCATTATAGGAGCAAAGAGATTCATAAATGGTTGCAAGCAAAGTCTTGCTACAAAGTTTGAGATGAAAGACAATGGACAGATGCATTATTTCTTGGGATTGGGGGTTTGGCAGGAGCCAAGACATATTTGTTTGGGACATGGAAAGTATGTTGTCGACATTCTGAAGAGATTCAAGATGGAGGATTGTAGGCCCATGTCCACACCCATGATTACCAACTAGAAGAAGATCAATGTTTCTGAGTCAAATTTGGTTGATCCCAAAACTTATCGTCAGTTGATAGGCTCTTTGATGTATTTGGTCAACACCAGACCATATATTTGTTTTGTTATCAACACTCTCATTCAATTTAATGGTGGATCCTAGGAGAGTACATTGCAAAAGATGTGCTCAGGTGCCTACGAGGTACAATGGATTATGGATTGGACTATGTGAGAGGGGATGGAGTCAGATTGATAGGCTATATAGACTCATATTGGGAAGGATGTGTTGTTGATGGGAAGAGTACTTCAGGGTGTTGTTTTGGATTGGGATCAACAATTATGTCTTGGTTCAGTCGGAAACAAAAGTCAGTGGTTATGAGTTTTGTTGAGGCTGAGTACATGGAAGCCAGTCAGGCCATTTTTGAAGCCATATGGCTTCACAAGTTGTTGGTTGGGATATTTGGTGTGCATTTGAGGCCCATGGTGATTTACTGTGACAATTAGAGTTGCATAAAACTCTCTGAGAATCTATTTTTTCGTGACAGTTCTAAACACATCGAGATTAGATATCACTTCATCCGAGACTATGTTCAAATAAGGGAAGTTGTCCTTCAGTTCATACCCAATGATGAGCAGATAGTAGACATCCTCACTAAGGCGTTGGGAAGAGGCAAGTTTGTACCCTTCAGAGATAAGCTTGGAGTGGTGAGGAACACTTTCCTCAATAAGATCGAGTATTAAAAAGTGTACCTAGGACAAGTGTTTCTCACATAACCTAGGTGTACCTAGGACAAGTGTTTCTCACATAACCTAGACTCCTAGTATGTGGGAAAGTGTCAAATGTGGTCCCTAGCACATTAACTTTATGAGATATAAAGTTAAAAATGACTTTGAGAATATTTCATGAAAAGGGTAATTAAAGAGACATTTAATTACCATCGTTGATCTTGATGCACCAGATCTCATATCATCCATTAGATCAAGTGACTCTTCATTTGGAATCTCAAAAGGATAACCCTAGGGAAGGAGGCGCACCATTGTCATTCATGAGCATTGAATGAGGAGAGAGAGTTGAGGAGGTGAGCTGAGAATAGAGGGAAATTTTTTTGCTAAGGAATGCATACCAAGGAAATATTCTTGGCACATAAATTGAGGAGAAGATTCAACATTTTTTAGGGTCGTACAATATGGATTTCTTAGAGGTTGTACAATAGATTGTTGGTACACAAATCGATGAGGTCATATAACACGAATTCTGAGGCAGTTTGGCATGCATTTTAAGGAATCCATACAATATAATTTACACAAAATTTGAGGTATTAGTTGAGCACAAATTTCTGGGAAAACATCCATACAATTCGTAAAACAAGAGGCACAGAAAACAAGGGTCGTACAACACTAAAATTCTAGGCACATTTTTCAAGTAAGTTTCTTGGCACAAATCTTGAGATAAGTTTCTGTAATTTTGTTGAAGATTTTATACTGTAAAAGAATTTATCCTTTGAGCTCAAGAATAATAAAAATCCCCTCTCTCATTGGTTTTTCCCTTGTGGGTTTTTCCAGGGGCAATTTGACCAAAAATATGAGTGTTTATATTGTTGAATGTGTGCATTTATTTCTGGTTCTATTTGTTGTTAAGAGGCTCTTTTGTTTCCTGTTACAATTTTTTGCTTATGCCAATATCATTTACCACAGTGAAATAAATGTTTGTTGAGCATTAAACAGTGAAAAAGTGTTAAGACTTGAAACTGGGTTGGGGTCTAAGAAAAAATTACACTTATACCGAAAGAAACTAATCCTTCAAATTTCAATAGATTTGGGCCCATATATCTTTGTAATACAACATATAAAATCTTGACAAAAATTATTGCTACCCAACTCAAGCCTCTCATCCCCAAGTGAGTCTCGGTGAATCCGGGTTTTTTTTTTTTCGGAAAACAAGTAAATACAAAAAACATAATTTTGGTACAAGAAGCAGTCCATTCCAACAGAATCCATAAAGATAAAGGTATGGTGATAAAATTGGATATGGAAAATGCCTTTGATTGAGTAAAGCATTTATTTCTCTTCTCAGTACTCAAAAAACATGGTTTCTCAGAAGCATTATAGAATGGATTCAAGCCTGCATAGGATACCCCTGGAAAGCACCTATGTTAAATGACAATCTAGTGCAGTTTTTTAGATCAAGAAGGGGCCTTAGGCAAGGTTCCCCCCTATCTCCATTTGTTTACATCCTAATGGATTACTCCATTAGTCGTAAATTAGAATTAAAATGCATAATGGGGTGACTCCCGGGTATTCAAATTGCTCTTGGATTCAAATAAATCAATCATTCCCAATTTGTTGATGACACTCTCCTTCTAGGGTCTGCCTCAACAGTTATTACGAGAATATTTGAAAAAATTATGGATAGCTTTCTAGCGACATTGGGAGGAAAAATCAACATTAGCAAGACCAAAATATATGGTTGCAATATATCTAGAGACCTCCAAGCTACCATATCCAGAATATTCAGGTTTCCAATGATCATCAACTGGTCACATTTTAAATATTTGGGGATGCCTGTCTTTCTCAAATATTCAAACACCCAGGCATGGCAGGATATTCTCAATAAAATGGAAGCACACATTCAAAGTTGGGATCCCAGTGGCTAAACCCAATAGGTAAAATTGTTCTCTTAAAGTCAGTTCTTTCAACATTGATTATCTTTCAGTGTGCAAGTCTTCTGGCTCCCAAGGGAGTCCTCGACAAAATAGCTCGGACCTTCAAAAGTTTCTTGTGGGAGGGAGGAATAACAAATTCAAAAAAAAATCACTTAATAAATTGGCATACAATATGTCAACCATCTGAGAAAACGGGACTTGCTAGAAAAAATCCCTCTCTAATGAATGAAGCCTTGGGAGTCAAATTAGCATGGCATATGGTCACATGAACAACAGATTGGTGGAAACTTGCTCTTACTTCAAAATATCTCAACATTCCTAAGCTTCAAAGTCTATAATATAATCCTCTCCCTCCATCCAAAGGATCTCCAATATGGAAACTTATAAGAGCAACAACCTCCCTTATTCATTCTAATATTTTGCAGGCACCACGGAATGGAGAATCCATAAATATTTGGACACATAGCATCCTAGGAAGGGTGCCTCTAGGAAAAATTGAATATTTAACACCTCTTAAAATACAGTGTCTCAACTCTGGTTATGTCAAGCTATTTGATTTTTCAACTTGGGAAGAAAATAGGAAATGGCTCAAATGGAAAAATCTCTCCCCTCCGGCAAATTGATTGCCTCAATTTTTCAAACTCTATAATATTCTAGCAGGTTATTCTCCCATAGAGGTTCGACAGAAGGATACATGAAGTTGGGGTGGCTCTATTTACTCAGTAAAGCAAGGTTACCATTAGTTGGTAGTTGATTTTCCCAATCCCCCCAAATCCAAAATTTGGTCTCTCATCTTGTCGGGACCATATCTTCCTAATGTAAATGCTTTTAGTTGGGTCTTAGTTCATGGAAATATCCTCACTGCAAAAAATATTCACAAATGAGGAATAGTAGGTCCTTCATAGTGTGTGCTTTGCAAAACAACGACAAAAACGTCCCAACAGCGTTTATTTGAATGTCCTTACTCAAAACAAATTTGGAAATTGTTATATGTTCTACTCCTCCCCAAATATAATCCTCCCTCCAATTGGACAGATATGCTCATCAATTGGAAGAAAAGGTATGTCAACAACTTCACTAAAAAACCACTCTTTATAAGTTTATGGAAACATATCCCTAAATTCATTTGTTGGGAGATTTAGTTGACTAGGAATAAGACCATATTTCAAAATATTTTATCTCCACCACCAAGGGTGCTCACAAAAACTTGCAGTCTTCTTTCAGAAGTATTTTGTTCAAAGTCACATCAACCAGACACATTAACGACCTTAGATGAATTTGAGTAGGCATGGGTTAAAATAATTCTCAGCACTCGGTTCTTTCAGTCTTCCCCTTCATCACATCTCAAGGTGTCACAACATTTATAGCAAATCAGGCTTTGAAACCAAGAATTTAAAGAATAGCAGTGGAAGCAAGGATCTGTTATCTTATTTTTTGATGGAGATTAAACTAGAAATCCAGGGGCAACAGGTGCGGGGGGAGTCATCTTTGACTCCGAACGAAAAAATATTATTGAGTATCCATGGGAGTTGGGCCACACCACAAATAACTAAGTAGAGGCCCTAGTAGTATACATGGGAATGCATATCATCCATGTAGGCATTTATTCTCAGATAATAGTTATTGGTGATTCTGATTTGATTATCAAGGGGCTTCGAGGACTAACAAAAAATGAGCATCCCAATATTAAGCGGTTATATCATAGAATCATAACTATGGAACACAAATTTCATTTTGTAAGATATCATCACATATATAGAACACAAAATGGGGATGTATATTCCTTGGCCAAAGAAGAAAACATATTAGAACAGAGCACCCTTAGAATCAATGAGGATTATTCTCAATGCTATCTTCCATAAGTTAGCAATGCATCTTTGTAAAAAATTTCATTATCTCAGAGAGAATTTTTTCTCCAAGAATTTTAATGGTGAAATGAAAGGTATGGGAGGGGATGTGACCCCACCTCCCATCTGCATAGGAATCGATCATGTCACCCAATCTCACGGTGCACTTAATGGCCCTCCCGTATCGAAGACACGAGGCCTCTCCTTCAAATCACACATGCAATTTTCTATCACTTTGATGAATTTTAAACCAACCCCATGTGTTCTGGCGATTTCATGTGGGAATTTATCTTCAGCCTAGATTCATTTGCAATAAAGCATCCACCTCAGCCCTATAAGCGTCATCAATCATACAGGAACTACAATGTAGGTGGTGTTCCTCACATTGAAGCTTCCCTTCTCCTCATCATTTCAAAATATGGTGTCATCCTTTCTCTACTGAGACTTGATGTCAATTTCATTTAAGGAAAACTCTTTGGGCAATGGTCGAGAGATAAACGGTTTATGGAAGCATTGGCAGTCTAGAATCGACATCAAATTCGTAGGTCTGTATTGGTATTCTTGGTCTTGGAAGTGTCAATTTTTTTGCAATCATGTTCCAATTATGTGGTGGTGAAGCAACACCCCTTGCAATTTCTCTGAATGAAATATTGAGAGGTTACAGGATCAATTGAAGTCACAACAAACTGAGATAGAGACTTTGAAAAATTCAAATTCCCAATTAGCTTTCCAGTTGTAAGAACAAGAAGCCATGAAGAATGAGTATTTAATAGTGGTTCTTCGAGCAGTTAATCGACATTCAACCCAAATTCAGTCATGTTGACCTTTAAATCTGTTAATACCAAAACAACAACCTCATGAGGATATTAATCCCCCAACATTTTTAAAGAGGTGGTACTCCTCTGTAATATTTTCAAAGATTTTAAAACATACATTGGATTATGCCAATAAGAAAAACCCAAATCTTTATCGCTCAAAGAAATTTAAAATATCATAAAATACAAGAGTTCTTGAGAAATGGACTAGGAACCTTAAACATCGCATTTGCTAGAAGTGAATAAATTTCAGAAAATAACATAAACTATCACATCCATCACAATTTTATATATTTCTGATCGTATTTAAAATAAAAATGGAACATGGTCCAACGCACAAGAGAAATTTGAAAGAGTATTACTTATTGAGATAAAAAAATAAGAGTTTTATAAGTTAACTTCAAATATCTTATACTTAGAACTCAGAGTTACAAGACATAATCAAAATTAACTCCAAAATAGTTCTCTGGAATTTCTAAAAAATGATATGAGTCTTTTATGGTATTAGAAAATTAAAGGTGTTCGTCCACGAATGGACTGGGATTGGGGCTCTCCTGGACCATTAAATACATATGAGAAAGATGAAGAACTGGAACATGGCACAAGCAACCAAATTTGGACAGAAGAGAAAAGAGAGATTATCATAATTTAGTTATATTCTTCCAACGAAAGAATGAATACAACTGGATGAATTATGAAAAAGGAAGAAAATGTGATTAGTATAGACTTACTAAGATGGAATCTCTCATTTACTTTGATGTTGTTGGTGCTTTTTTATCCTCGTTGCTGATGGTTTCTAGACTAGTACTAAATGGCACTTGTTGATTTTCCTCGGTAATCTTGATTAGGGATTTTTTGAATAATTCTTCTATGTAATCCTTCATTGGAGCCATGTTTATCTCGTGTTTAATTTTAATATCAAATAACTCACCTTCCAAATCTCTTAAGTCATGTAAAATTTTGTGAATTGATTCTTCGATATCTTGATTCTTGTTTTCCTAATCTACTAGCCAATTTTCAATCTCTCTTTCATCATATTCAATTATACTATTGAACTTTTTAGCTGAAATGATTTTTAATATGTCCACGTGTTCTTCATATCGTTTCTTCGTCATAAATATAGAATTTATGATTAATCTTGAGTCTTGTACTTCTTCGATGTTTCATGCAAAGTCTATCTCGGTGAGTTTTCTGAATAACATTTCCTTTTTATTTACGATTTCATTGCAATTGTCCATAATGTCCTTCAAATTGCTGATCTTTTTTATCCAACATGCTTTCAACTATTTCATTCTAGATGGGGAGGGAAAGTCTTCTTCCCTTCTTTTGAGCTCATTCATGTTGGAAACTTTTGATTACAAATGGCATATTTGTAAAACCCTTCTTCATGTTTATAATCTTCTTGAAGGAATTCATTATAAGCATTTACTCAAGATATGAAAGAAATAATATTACCAGATACATCCCATGCCTCTATGATAAGTGACATTATTCTTTTTATATTTTCCTCGAAAATTTTTCTGACAGCCATTAACAAATTTGATGATCCCTTCAACTTCAAATTACGTGTTGCCGAATTTGTAATAGCTAATGGGATTCCAAGAATAGGGGGAGGCATCAAGGTGGATTCTAGTTCTCTGACTTTTTCTTTTAATTTGGCATTGTGTGCTTCCAAGTCATCAATGGAAACATCCAAGGCATCACAGGTTACCCTGTGTATCTTAGAAATTTGAGATACAAGCAACTTACTAAGACCATATTCAGAATGATATTTTCCTTTTTTATTTCTCTGATTTACCCCTTCAAACACTAAATTTCTAGAATCCTTGTCAAATAGTGCATTTTGTATAGTAAATGGTTCTTCTTCTAAAAAATCTTCTTCTTCTGCGGCTATTTCAACTGCAATTTGTTGGGTTTCTTGTAATTTGTGTTCTTAATCAGGGAAATGTATATTTTCAATATCAACTTCAAGATCCATATATTCAAGAGATAAGTTATTTGTATCATTTTCAGATACCTGTTGCTGTACTTCTTCTTGTGGGGGAACCTTTCTCTTCTTTATTACTTGAATTTTGTGGGTATTTTCCATTTCTCCTTGAGGAGGAATTTTATCACCTTCTCCACTTGAATTTCCACTTGAAATATTTTTTGTTCTGTTTTTGTTTGAACATTGTACTTGGGTAAGCCATTTTTCTATGAAACTACTGGATATTGAGCACCTTTTTCATTTGGACCCATTCCCTTTTGCTTATGTTGATCTGTAGTGCTTATTATAGTCTCAATATCGTCAATAGGTTGCACCGGAGTATATTGAGGATCACCCTCTTCTTCCTCAAATATAATTGTTTGGGTAAATGCATTACTAAATCCTACTGACTGCATGTGGTCAACAAAAATATGACTTGGGTCAAACCCTTTTATTTTTTCTACATATTTCAAATTCAAATGATCTAAATGGGATGAGAATTCATCGATTCTGGTTATGTTTCTTAATACAATTTCTCCAACCTTCCACGAAAATGGGAAAAATTACCTTTTTCTCTTCTCATGAAAAAAGTGAATCCATAATCCATATTTCCTAATAACTTCGGTGATAAACATTTTATCCGTAGTAAGGGAGAAAAGCATGACTTTGTTAGGAGAAAAAGATCCTATTGAAATTATATTTTTCCCTCTTCTCTAGGGTACCCTTATTATTTAGAAAAGTTGTTTCCTCTGATGAAAACCTGGATGTGTTATCTCCAAAAAGAAGTTTCTTGAAAACTGTAACAAATTCAATATGTGCTTCGTAAAAATAAATAGAGGTCTTTCGTCTCCAAAGAGCTTGGTACCAGAAAATTACATGGTCGATTTTGTAGTCTATCCTCTTGCTAATCGTTAATCCATTGAAAATATGGCAGTACATAATAGAAAATATTAAATATGAATCCATGAAAAATTTATTTTCTTTCTTAAAATTTGAAAGTTGGGAAGCAATTTCAATAGAGTTAAGATTTCCCTAGTCGAAGATGGATTTTTCATGAACTGTAAAGTGCAAAATGTACAGATCCAACTGAGAGATGGTTGTCTTATTTCCTTGACCAGTGACTCTAGTGAATAGCCATGCAATTTCTTGATAAGGGTTTTTCAAAGAACTAACATGAATCTATTCAATTATTGAGAGGGGGGGTGAATCAGTAATAGCGTAATTATAATATTTTTCCTTCAAATGTTATATCAATGTAGAATTATTATCCAATAATGAGCAGTAATAAATAAACAATCGCACACACATACACAGTACACTAGTGTTTTACGTGGAAACCCAAATCGAGACAAAACCATGGAATGCTTTTTCTTATATGTCTTGAAGAATTACATTCATTGGAAGCACCAACTTCCTTTGTTTTCCAGCTGCAACTGGAAGGAGGCTCCAACCCCCTAGTTTCTTAGGCTACAACCTGAGGGAAGCTCCAACTCCCCAATTCTTTGGCTACAACCAAAAGGATGCTACAACCCCCAATGTTCTCCAGCTACAACCGGAAGGTGGCTACAACCACCTGTCCTTGCCCCTGTTGAGTGAAAAATATGTCGCATAAATTCTCAACGATTTAATGTCAACCAGGAGCTCATAAGCTTAGAGGCACAACACAATATGTGCGAGGATTGAAGTTGTCTATTCTAAACTACTAAAGCAAAGAACGTAAAAATAACATGAATGTACAAATGACAAATTTTACCTACTATATACAACACATAGGTGTACTGGCATCAGTGCATGGGGGCCCTTCCATCCTTCAGCAAGTACACCATAATCTTAACACGAAATAGAGATCAAAATGGAAGCATGTCTTGTATTCAAAAGAATATGATTACATCAATTCAAACATGAGCATTTCCTGAACTTCACACCTATATCGCCATCTCTCTCTATCTTTCCTCCATCTCCATATCTATATCCTCATATCTATATATCTCTCTCTTTTGAAAGGAGAAGACTCTCCTATTTATACAAGAACATAAGAAGCTACCCCATTAATGGAGATCCACTATTCTCTCCGTAGATCCATAAAAATCTCATATAGTTACAACCAAATGGCAAATGATGAGACACATATCCTCTTTGACCTTTATCCAAATCTCCTTCCATATCTTGAAGGGAATTCGAATTTGAGTATTGGAGGCCACATAAGAGTGTCTTGGAAGCTTCCAAATCACCTACACATGTCAACAAACT
>JASDQU010012117.1:132118-146364 GCA_032191745.1 Picea mariana | reverse complement strand
AAATTCACTTAAAAATGTTAAGAATTGATAAACTTTGGAAAAGCATAGTTATAACCCAATAATGAGGTAAATGTGATGATGTGGAGGTGATATGAAGGTGAAATGGAAGTAATTGTGAAGGTTTTTAGTGAATAATGGAGTGAAAATAAGGACCATTTTGAGACTCAACAGGTACCAGGACTACTGGGCCGAAGAAGGGGTGTTGGATGTGTGGGGAGCCACACTACCAGCGCGACTGTCCTATGAAGAGGACCAGAGCGTCTGGATCAGCCGGACCCACTACAGTGGGAGATATGGGCAAGGCCCATTGGATTCATGCAGTGGTGAATAACTGTTCTTGAGACGACAGGTACTGTCGCTGACCAGACCCTTAGTATTTTGATTGATCCCGGGGCTACCGAGAGTTTCATTTCTGGTGCAGCACTAAAAAGGATTAAGGTAAAGGCAGATGAACATGATGGGTTTAGCTTCGTAGAGATGGCTTCGAGAGCCAAACAGAAGGTTGGAGGAAAGGTTACGGGCTGTGCCCTTAACCTGGGAGATTTTGTCACGAGGGCCAACTTGTACATCATGATCTTAGGATCTTATGACGTCATGATTGGTATGGATTGGTTGGAATCGCATGAGGCGATACTCAACTGTAAGACAAAACGGTTGAGCTTGATCAATGATGAGGGACAAAGACGTGTGATTGTAGGACGGAACCAGGGAGTTTCCCTAAGGTTCGTCTCTTCCTTACAGTTACGGAAGAGTATGCGCAAAGGGTGCAAGCTTTATGTGATCCTTGATTAAACAAAAATGTAGTAGAAGGTCTTGAGCACCTTCCGGTGGTGAGAGAGTTTGAGGACGTGTTTCCAGAGGAGTTACCTGGGATGTCGCTGGAGAGAGAATTAGGGTTTACCATAGACCTAAAAATAGGGACTAAATCAATAGCAAGAACGCCTTATCAGATGTCAACCTCAGAGTTACAAGAGTTGAAAATGCAACTGAATGAGTTGTTGGACCCGGGATTGATACGTCCTAGTGTGTCACCGTGGGGTGCACCTGTTATTTTCATACAAAAGAAGGACATATCGTGGAGGCTTTTCATTGACTACCATCAACTGAACAAGGCTATGATCAAGACTCAATATCCCTTGCCGAGAATTGATGATCTGTTCGATCAAATGAAGGGTGCGACGGTGTTCTCCAAGATCGTTTTGCGATCAGGGTATCACCAGTTGCGGATCAAGGAGGACGATGTCCCTAAGACAGCCTTTAATACAAGGTTTGGACATTATGAGTTTACTATTTTACCGTTTGAACTAACAAACGCCCCAGGGTTATTTATGAGTTTGATGAATGGGGTGTTCAGAGAGTACTTGGACAAGTTCGTCCAAGTATTCATTGACGATATTTTGATCTACTCTCGGATGACGGAGGAGCATGAAGAGCACTTGCGCTTGGTACTACAGTGTCTGGGAGAGCACAAATTGTATGGGAAGTTGTCCAAATGCTCTTTTTATCAATTGAGGATTCACTACTTAGGGCATGTCATCTCCGGCGAAGGTATCACCGTGGATCCAGCCAAGGTCGAGGCTATTATGGAATGGCCTGTGCCAACGAATGGCACGGAACTGCGTAGCTTTATGGGTTTAGCAGGATACTATCGACGGTTTGTCGAGGGATTTTTGAAGATAGCAAATCCGATCAGGAATTGCAGAAGAAAAACAAGAAGTTTGTTTGGACCGAGAAATGCGCAGAAGCATTTCATAGGCTTAAGGAGTTGTTGACGACATCACCAACACTAAAGGTCCCTGACATGAACGTGGAATTCTTGGTATGCACAGACGCATCCAAGGAAGGTTTAGGTGGAGTCTTGATGCAAGACGGACGAGTGATTGCTTATATTTCGAGGAAACTGAGAAGGCATGAGGAGAACTACGCGACACACGATTTGGAGTTATTAGCCATCATATATGCCTTGAAGGTTTGGAGACACTACCTTGTTGGACAAAAATTTGAATTAAAGACTGACCATTGTGGACTACAACACATTTTTACGCAAAGCGACCTAAACGCATGACAACGGCGTTGGTCGAAATTACTTAGCGAGTATGACTTTGAGATTACTTACATAAAGGGAACAGTGAACCGAGTGGCAGATGCTTTGAGTCGGAGGCCACGCATCTTTTCAGTCTTGCCTCTTCAGACGAATCTACATGAAAAGATTCTAACTTTACAGCGTGATGACGACTGGTACAAAGAGGTCGAGGGTTTTGTCGAACACAACACAATGATGGTACCACAATATGAGGGATTTTCATTTGATGGCGATGGGTTATTGAGGTTTAAAAGTCGGATTTACGTACTGCCAAACGACGAGTTGAGGATGTTGATCCTGAGCGAGGCTCATAGAGAAGTTTACATGGCTCACCTGGGAGTCACGAAGATGAGGGAAGACCTTAAACCCTTATTCTTCTGGAAAGGAATGAAGGCTGGCATAGTCAACTATGTGGCTAGATGTCTTAAGTGTCAGCAAGTAAAGGCTGGACACAGACACCCAGCAGGATTACTTCAACCACATGCCATTCCAGAATCGAAATGGGAGGTTATTTCGATGGATTTTATTGTTGGATTTCCACTGACAGCCAGGAGACAGGACTCAATTTTTGTAGTAGTAGACACTCTGATGAAGAGTGCTCACTTTATTCCTGTGCATACGACATATCAGGCACCTGACATAGCTAGATTTTTCATCAGTGAGATTGTGAGGCTGCATGGCATGCCTAAGAAGATTATATCCGATCAAGGATCGATGTTTACTGGATGATTTTGTACGAGTTTCCAAAAGGCCTTGGGAACCCAACTTAACTTTAGTCTTGCATATCACCTGGAGACTGACAGGCAGACTGAACGAACCAACCAAACCTTGGAGGACATGTTACACATGTATGTGATGGACCAACAAAAGCGTTGGGAAGAATTCTTGCCTCTAGTACACTTCGCTTACAACAACAGTTACTAGAGCACCATTAAAATGACGCCTTTTGAGTTTCTTTATGGACGACCGTGTCGGACGCCCTTGAGTTGGGATTGGCTTGAGGATAGAGTCCTGGTGGGACCGGAAGTGATCCAAGAAATGGAAGAGCAAATTCAAACCATAAGACAAAGAATTAAAGAAGCGCACGATCGAAAAAAGAGTTATGTCGATGCGCATCGAGTCGACCATAGTTACAAGGTTGGCAATCGAGTCATCTTGCGGGTTAAACCGCATAAGAGTTCGATTAAGTTTGGGAAGGGAGATAAACTCTCTCCTAGGTTCGTGGGACCTTTCGAGATTGTGGAGAGAAAGGGGCCCGTGGCCTATCGACTAGCCTTGCCTGATTCTTTGAGGCGTATGCACGATGTTTTTAATGTATCTATTTTGAGACATTATATTAATGATCCTACACATGTGACTGACCTGAGTTCCTTGCAGGTATTGGACGAGGGAGCACTCATGGATGATCCAGTCCGCATCTTAGATCATCGTGTTCGACAGTTACGACGTCGAATGGTAGGTCAGGTCAAGGTCCAGTGGGACAATTATAGTCCGCACTAAGCGACCTGGGAGGACATATATGATATGCGCCAACAGTTTCCATTTTTGTTTGATAGATAGACTTATGATACTGTGATACACTTATTTCGGCACTTATACTATGAAACTTCGGAACGAAGTTTAGACCAAGAGGGGGTGTATGTAACATCCCACTCTGGTGCACTGAGAAAACTTATTCTTTGAGGACACTTGCTTGCAAGTGATCTGGACTATTATGATATTAAAACATTTGTTCTTGATTATGATGCGTTATGATAGATGACTCTTGAAAAATTAAAATTCACAAAGGAAATTGTTTCAAGGTGGATTTAGATTGTACCTTATGATATTATGCGCTTTAGACATGAATTGCAGGGCTCGTAGTGGAGGTTGGAATAAGCTGTGTTAATTTCCTTACTGGCTTTATTAATTATCATTGTCTTGTAATGTGATTGTTATTCTTTCAAAGTTATTGTAACTTAAAATGAAATGGTGCTGTCATTTTATGGCAATGATATTGTAGTTTTATTGTTATGGATAACACGTAAGATGTAAGGTGATTGTTGTTTTTGCAAAGTTAATGTGATATAAATGTAATGTGTTTATTATTTCATGGTAGCGTTATTGTAATTTTTATTATTATTGATAAACATATATGGTGGAATGTCCTTGAATTAAGTACAATAAATTATTCTGAGTTAGTAAATGAGGGTTGTTGTTCATTTAAATAATGTTGTACTTGGTTGGTAAACCTTCCGTGTGCTTGGTCTGCTTGTGTCGGGTGGGATGTAGACACCTCCATGTTCCTCAGAACAGTCGCCAACCCTGAGACCTTAAATGGTTAAAATCGATGGGAACCTGAGCTTGAGCGTTGCTTATGTGTCTTGGAGGTCCTAACCATTGCAGGGTAGGACGGGCGGGTAGTCAGTCTTACTTATTGTCGATTGGTCATCATTAAATGCATGCAGTTACTTGTTGTGCATTTTATGTCGTCTTGTTGTGTTCATCATGGTTTGCATCTTGTTCGTCGTCGGGTGACGATGCAAAGGCGAATGTGTTTGTTTCCCTTGTACACGCGCACACACACTTTTAAAAGCAAAAAAAAAAAGTTTTCACTTGTTATATGAGGTTTGTCGTCATAACGAGGAGGAACGTTACAATCTACGACATCATAAGTAAAATCATTACAAGATACTCTTCATTGTAATCAATAATGACGCAACCAACACATCAACATAAATGATGTCGACACATAAACAAAAATAGCGACGCAACTCGGCACATCACAATAAACTTGAATCAATTTATAAACAATAATCAACCAGATTCCAAATATTAAAGTGACTACCCACCCAACCTACCCTGGAAGGTTATACCTCCAAGACACATAAGCAATGCTCAATCCCAGGATTCATACGATTGATTTTGACCATTTAATATCCTAGGGCTGGCGACTGTTCTGAGGAACAAGGAGGTGTCTACATCCCACTAACACAATCAAGTCGAAAACCAACTAGCTAAATTAATCAACATCATTATTATTCATGGCGCAAAATAATTTAATTACTAAATAAATCATATCATAACATAAGTTAAGGTGCGAGTGTAATCAACCTTATTATATTTTCATGGTGCAAGGGAAAACATATGTTTTATTTCAAGGCACGTGATTAATCTATTTCTGAATTCAGCAATAAATCAACATTGTGTTTAAGGTGTGTGTGTGATCTAATCACCGGATTAAACATAAATGAACATCATTCAATGTGCGCAATTAATCTAATCACTTAGAAAATAATACATCAACATTCTGACAATGCGCGTGAGTAATCTAAGGCGTAATCATTTATGCATCATCATTAGTCCATAGCGCAAGCAATCTAATCACCTAATTCATCAACATAATCCAAGGTGCAAGGGAATTCATTCGCTCAATCATTTATTCATTAACATTTTTAGTGGTGCATGAAGTAACTACACACTTGACCATCCATACATATCATGGCGCAAAATAAATATCAATTTAATTTTGATGGCATAAATATTAACTACAGACATGACCATCCATACATATCATGGCACAAAATAATTATCAATTAAATTTTGATGGAGAAAATAGTAACCACACATGTGACCATCCATACATATCATGGCGCAAAATAATTATCAATTAAATTTTGATGGTGCAAATAGTAACCACACACGTGACGATCCATACATATCATGGCGCAAAATAATTATCAATTAAATTTTGATAGCGCAAATAGTAACCACACACATGACCATCCACACATAGATAATATATCATGGCACAATATAAATATCAAATTATTTTTGATGGCACAAATAGTAAATACACACATGACCATCCACACATAGCTATTATATCATGGCCCAAATAAATATCAATTTAATTTTTTATGGCACAAAAGTAAGCCACAATAAAAGAGAACTGAGCAGAATCAAAGTTGGGGCTCTCTCTTAAGAGATTTAGTTAGAGATTTAAACCCCAACCATTACTATGAATGACACAGAGACGAATTATGCCATAGATAATACATAGAGACAAATTCCAACAATAGATGATACACAGTGATAATGAAAAACACAACGAAATATGCTAAAGTTGATTGAGATTTGTAAATTCACTGGGTAACTCCAGCCACAAGAAAAACACAGGGAAATTTTGCTAAAGCTGAATGAGTTTGTAAATTAGTTAGGTAACTCCAGCCACATGAAAAACGCAGAGAATTAATGCAAGTAAAAATGCCTTGGGATCTGACCAAGGTAGGGGAAATCAAAGGCAAGAAAAGCAGTGGTAACTCCATGGTAAAAACTTGTGGAGGGAAGGAAGAAATGGCAGAGGTTCTTCTTTGAAAAAACGCTGAGGGAAAAATATAAATCTCAGATGATACACATTGTTTAAATTTGTTGAGAAAAAAGAAAAATCTCGGAAGATACATATCATTTTAAATTCGTTGAGGGAAAATAAAAATATCAGATGATACATAATGTTTAAATTCACTCAGGGAAAAGAAAAATATCGGATGATACAAATCATTTTAAATTCGTTGAGGGAAAACAAAAATATTAGATGATACACATTGTTTAAATTCTCCGAGGGAAAAGAAAAATCTTGGATGATACGCATCATTTTAAATTCGCCGAGGGAAAAAAAAGTCTCAGATGATACACATTGTTTAAATTTGTTGAGGTAAGGGAAAATATCAGATGATACACAAGGTAAATGCAAAGCACTCCCCCCCAGAAACACAAGCATCCTTAATCATGAAAATTAGTAGAGGAAAATAAGGTAAACACAAAGCGTTTCCCCCCCAGACAGACTGGCATATTTGATCACAAAAATTCACAGAGGAATAAAGGAAAACATGAAGCATCTTCCCCCCATACAAACCAGCATATTTTCTCACGAAAATTTGCACAATATTAAGGAGAGAAACTGTTGAGCATTGGATTAAGACGCAGGGTTTATAACTCCCCAAAACGTAGAGAAACAATAAAGTAAAATACAATGTGTTCCCTTCCCAACACACAAGGCGTACTTCCATGCCAAAAGGCATAGGAAATGAGGTAAAACACATGTGTTCTTTTGAGTTAAAGCGCTGGGTGATTTCCTGGATAAAAACGTAGAGAACAAGTTGTTGGGAAATCACAAGCAATCGAAGTGCTCAAGGAAAGAAAAGCATAGGGTTCTAGACTTGTACACCCAAGGAATAGAATGAAAATGCAATCGTATGTTGGGCATACTCTATATAATAGAGAAAATTCCTAGTTTATCAAAAATGCCAGAGAGAAAAAAAAACTACAACCATAATGTCGAGTTTATAAAAAACGCCAAAGACAAACATGTCGATTTTATCAAAAACTCCAGAGAGAAAAAAAAAACTACAACTATAATTACTAACACATACTATGTATTTCATGTGCTTATATAATGATGGTTTTATATAGTGTCTACGTGCACAACTTAAAGTAATATTAATTGTTTGTGTGTTGTTTTTTCCTAGCTTCACAAACAATGTGTATTATTGTAGGAAGAATTTCAAATCCCCAAGCTTCAAATATAATATGCATTGTAAATACTTCTATATCTAATGACAAACATCGAGGAAGGTTTTAAGGATCCATACTTATTTTAAAATAAATACAGTACACATTAAAATCTTAACACAATTTTACAATATGAACATAAGTATCGTAACCAAAGACGATAATTCGAAGATGTTCTCCCGCGCTTACGCTCCATACAACTCCTTTCTTGTTAACCATGGAGACTTCATCGTTACCTCCTAGCCAACGGTAGGGGTACTATTCTCCCCCCTTATCTCCCTGAGTCACAAAGGGGCCACGCATACAACCAAAATCCTCAAGCTCCCAGCTCGCCTCGCAAGGTAGAGCCACCACTCTCTCTCAAGTTGGGTATCCCAAAACTCACAAACAAAACTAGTCAAATTTTTGTAGCATAACATTACTCATAACTAGTATGATCCCTCTCTCAACTCAACCATTTGTTTTATAGAAATTTCCCTTAACTCATCCCCACTTGCACACTTAATTTTCCTTTTTAATTAAAATAATTTAGAATTATCTCCTCCACACACTTGTCTCCCTTTCCCCCAATTTGCACAATTAAATCCACAATTTAATTTAATAAAAGACAAGTTCTTTCACCCATCCTAAAAGCACTCCTAAAATCACTCCTAGTTGCCCCTTTATTCCCTTTATTCCCAATTAATGACTAGTGCCTTTCTAAAACTGAGTTGAGTTAAAATATGAATATTCTCTAGTTAAACTAGACTCTAGATACCGTTCTATTCTTACATAGTCTTTTATGCTTTATTCCTTTCTTATTTTAAATTCTAATTTGGTATTTTATGCACACATGTGTATTGCATTAATTCTTTAGGTTTATTTCATCTCTCTTAATCTCTTAAATTGGTTGACCCTTTTTCTTATTTTATCTAATTTGTAATTTAATTTTAGTAACTCACCAAGATTTAGACTTAGGATTAAATTCAAATAGGCTTAGACTTTTTTTTGGGGGTATGAAATTAATAATTCCAATATTTAATTAATTAATTAAATCCAAAAATGTTTAAAGATTTTACAAGATGTAAAAATTCACTCAAGGTTTTCTAGGACACATAGGTTGTCTGGCTCAAATTCTATTATGCATCGTTCCCTTCAAGATGCACTCCGTGCTCCAAGGGTGTCACTCGCCTTAGATTCACATTTTAATTTTTCGACATACCCTTCAAGACACACTCTGTGCTCCAAGGGTGCCACTCACCCTTGACTGGTTTTGGTAGTTTTCCAACCCTTGTAGTCAATACTCCATTCATGAGACCTTGTGAGAGACTAAAGGATTCTAAGGAATAAGGACCCTACCCTTATTGCACGCCCCTTAATATTCGTGAGAAACTGTCTTAGTCTTCCCTCACGACATCGTGGATCTATCAAACTAGGTAATCGTTAACCCACAATTCGATCCATGACGGGAGTGATAGTAGGTTGTGCCAGGGATGTTGCCACACCTCTCCCTCAATAGATGGTTTTTGTGCATGGCCCCTTTAATCCTTATGCAAGTCATATTAGCAAGCAATCGTCAGCCTGCATACATCAACAAAACATTGTCAATGATCCATAAAAAACATCATAATATACTCGATCATATTTCACATATGCATAAATTAAATACTCAAACCAATACAATCCACTCCCTGACTCAATATGAAGTCAAGGAGGTCCATTAATGCCATCGACATCCTCAATCTATCAAATGTCCTGCACACTCAGGGGAAAGTCGTCAATAGCATCTGTCAACACATAGCTATCAAATAACATAACCTCCTAATCCATAAACATCATCATAACAATCCATAAGAGAAGCAGACAACCATATACTAAAACCAGATCACTTGCATGCAAGTGTCCTCAAAGAATAAGTCAATAACATGTGCTCGCAAGAGAGAGATGTTACATACACCCCCTCTTGTTTTAAACTTCGTCACAAAGTTGTAGAGTATATAAATGCTTTAAATAAAGCATTTGACGAGATCTAAAAATCTAACTATCAAATAAATATGGAAATTGTTGGCACATATCATATGCGTCCTCCTGGGTAGTTGAGTGTGGACTATAATTGTCCCATTGGAACTTGACCCAGTCAACTGTTTGACGTTGTAGCTATCGAATGCGATGGTACATAATGTGGATTGGATCCACTGTGAGTGCACCCTTGTCCGACACCTTCAAGCAACTCATGTCTATCACATGTGTAGGATCACTAACATAATTTCTCAAAACAGATACATGAAAAACATCGTGCATACAACTCAAAGAATTAGGCAAGGCTAGTTGATAGTCCACGGGCCCCTCCCTTTCCACAAATTCAAAGGGTCCTGCAAATCTAGGAGAGATTTTAGCACCCTTTCCAAACTTGATCGAACTCTTGTGCGGTTTCACCCGCATGAAAAATTGATCACCAACTTCATAATTATGGTCACGCGATTCGCATCGACATAAATTTTCTCCGATATTGCACTTATTTAATCCTTTGTCTTAACATTTTCATTTGTTATTCGATTTTTTGGATCACTTCTAGTCCTACCATGAACCTATCCTCAATTCGATCCCAACTCACTGGTGTCTGACACAGTCACCTGTAAAGAAACTCAAATGGTGCCACCGTAATGGTGCTTTGACAGCCATTGTTGTACGCAAACTCTACGAGTGGCAAGAACTCTTCCCAATCCTTACATTGGTCCATCACGTACATATGCAACATACATTCCAAGACTTGGTTCGTTCTTTTTGTATGCCCATCTATCTCAATGTGATAAGTTGTAATAAAGTTAAGTTGGGTTCCCAAGGCCTCTTGGAAACTAGTCCAAAATCATCATGTAAACACCAATCCTCGATCAGATATGATCCTTTTAGGCATGCCATGCAATCTCACAATATCACTGATAAAAACTCTAGCTATTTATTTTGCCTGATATTTCATACACACAAGAATAAAATTTGCACTCTTCGTCAAAGTGCCATCTACCATGAAAATCGAGTCGTGCCTCCTTTTCGTCAGTGACAATCCCATAATAAATTCCATCGAAATGACCTCCCATTTCGATTTTGGAATAGTGTGTGGCTGTAGTAGTCTTGTTGGATGTCTATGTTCATCCTTCACTTGCTAATATTCTATACATCTTGCCACGTAGTTAAGTATGTCTGCCTTCATTACTTTCTAGAAGAATACGGGCTTAAGGTTTGCCCTCATCTTTGTGATTCTTGGATGAGCCATGTACACTGGTCTATGAGCTTCGTTTAAGATCAAAATCCTCAATTCGTTGTTAGGTGGTACATAAATCTAGTTATTATACCTCATCAATTCATCTTTTTCCAAAGTATATCCTTCAAAACTAGGTAGCAACATGGTGTCTCATCCGATATTTTCCTTAACCTCTGTATACCAGTCATCGTCGCATTGTATAGTTAGAATTGTTTCTTAAAAATTTGTTTGAAGAGGTATCACCGCAAATATGTGTGGTGTCTGAATCAACTCATCTTCCACTCTGTTCATTGTTCCTTTTATGTAGGTAATCTCAAAATTCTACTTGCTAAGCAGTTTGACCAACGCCTTTGTTGTGAATTCAAGTCAATTTGCGTAAAAATGTGTTGCAAACCAAAGTGGTCTATTTTTAGCTCAAATTTTCATCCAATAAGGTAGTGTCTCCACACTCTCATGGCATACAAAATAGCCACTAACTCCAATTAATGCATCACGTAGTTCTCCTCATGCTTTCTTAATTTCCTTGATATGTAAGTGATCACTCGACTGTCTTGCATCAAGACTCCACCTAAGCCTTATTTGGATGCATCTATGCATACCAAGAATTCCTCAACCATGTCCGGGACTTTTAGTATCAGTTATTTCATCAACATATCCTTGAGCCTTTAAAATTCTTCCTCTCATTTCTCGGTCCATACAAACTTCTTGTTTTTCTTCTACAATTCCATGATCGAATTTGCTATCTTCGAAAAACCTTTTAGGAACCATTGATATTATCTTTCTAAACCCATAAAGCTACATATTTCTGGTACGCTCGTCGGTGCATACCATTCCATAATATACTCTACCTTTGCTGGATCCACAATGATGCCTTTTCCGAAGATAAAATTCCCTAGGTAATGAATCCTCGATTGATAAAAAGAATATTTCGATAATTTCCCATATAATTTGTTTTCTCATAGACATTGTATTACCAAGCACAAATTCTCATTATGTTCTTCCGTCATCCGAGAATATATCAATATGTCGTTAATGAATACTTGAACAAACTTTTCCAAGTATTCGGGGAACACCACATTCATCAAGCTCATGAATACCCCTAGGATGTTTGTCAGTCCAAATGGTAAAACAATAAACTCATAATTCCTTAGCCTTTTCTTGAATGCGTTCTTAGGAATGTCCTCCTTCTTGATTCGTAACTGGTGATATCCTGATCTCAAGTCAATATTTGAAAACACCATCCCACCTTTCATTTGATCGAAAAAATCATTTGTTATTGGCAATAGATACTGGTTCTTGATCATTGCCTTATTCAATTGACTGTAAGCGATACAGAGTCTCCACGACCCATCCTTATTTCTTATGAAAATAGAAGGTGCACCCCAAGGTGACACACTTTGACGTATAAGTCCTAGGTCCAACAACGACTTTAGTTGCATTTTCAACTCATGTAACTCGGGGGTCGACATATGATAAGGTGTTCTTGCTATTAGTTCAATTCCAAGTTTCAAGTTGATGGTAAATTCTAGCTCTCTTTCGGGCGACAAACCTAGTAACTCTTATGGGAACACGTCCTCAAACTCTCGTACTACTGGAAGGTTTTCTAATCCTTCCACCATGCCCTTTTCATTCAACACTAATATTTCATATAGCTTGCATCCTTTGTGCATGCTCTTCTGTAGCTATACTGAAGAAATGAACCTTAAGGAAAATCCATGGTTTCTTCTTACAATCATTCATCTCTATCCCTCATCATTGGTCAAACTCAACCATTTTTTCTTATAGTTGAGTATCGCATCATGTGATTCCAACCAGTCCATACCAATCATGACATCATAAGATCCTAATATATTGACAAACATGTTGGCCTTTGTTACAAAATATCCCAAGTTGAGGATACAGTCCGTAACCTTTCCTCCAACCTTATGCTTGGCGCCCGAAGCCATTTCCATGTAGCTAAACTCATCCTGTTCGAATTCCTTTACCTTAATTATTTTTAGCGTTGCACTAGAAATAAATATCTATGTAGCACTGGGATCTATCAAAATACTAAAGGTTTGGTCAACGATGGTACCTTATGTCTAGAGCACAATAGACTAGTGCTCGACCTGGCGGTTATTCACCACTGCATGAATCTGGTGGTCCTTACCCAAATCTCCAACTATAGTGTGTGTGGATGACTCGGCTTCTATGGCCCTATCAACTGGACAATCCTACTGGTAATGTGGCTCTCCACATGTCCAACATCCAGTCTTCGATCCCATACTCTTGGTCCTTGAAGTAGAAGATGTTGTCCCACTATCCTAAAACCCTAGTCTATTCTTCTTAACATGCCTAAAAGGTTGTTGCATACGACAATGTTGTCGGTGTTTTGGTCCTCTGCTGAGGAGTCGGTCATTGTAGAGTCGTGAACATGGATCCTCTCAAAGTACCTCGATACTGTGATGAATTTCTAGATGGTTTCTGATGTTGTTGCACACCATATGTTGCATGTCCCATCGGTCTCGCAGGAGTCCTTTCCTGACCCCCACTGATCAGATCTTCCTCAACTATGAGGGCCTTCTGGATTACATCATGAAATGTATGAGACATTAGGATCCTCACTTTCACATGAATGTTGACATTGAGGCCGAACACAAACTTGTTGAACTTAAACTTCTCGATGTTCAAATGTGGAGGATACCTAAGAAACTCCATGAATCGATCCTCATACATGGGCACCGTATGACCACCCTGTCGCAAGGAGTTGAACTCATTGAGTCTGTGCTCAATGAATTCCTCTGAAAAATACCTCTCTCGGAACCATTCCTCGAACAGTTCCCATGACACCTCTTCGACGACCATGTTCACTTGTGGTAGGAGTGTATTCCACCATAGAAGAGCACTCCCCTTCAACTGAAATACCGCCATGTAGACTTTCATGTTGGAGGTGTAGTCGTGAAGTGAAAATCACATCATCATGTTCTCCAACCATGCCTCGACGACTGTGTCGTTCATGGCACCCAAGAACTTGGGAAACTTGACCTTCTTGAGTTCTCTGTGAATGATACCAGTATCGATCGGGGTGCATTGTGGATTCTTAGGGGGTGCAGGCGCCCTGGCCTCATCTCTATATAGCCGGTTAATCAAGGCATCTGACATCCTCTGAAAGGGCCTCATAAACCCAACCACATCCCCTTCAATAATCTATTCCTGTCCAATGACTTTCTCTTCTCCTTGGGGATTTTACCCCTCTGGCATGGATGGTACTGAAGGCGTCACACCTCCTCCACTAGCACCACGTCGTCGGCCTCCTTGACATCCTCTAACCATGATTACATGTAGGGACACAATTCAATTTAATTAGCGATAAATTAAGAATCAAATGTTTAATAC
>JASDQU010012117.1:40781-96563 GCA_032191745.1 Picea mariana | reverse complement strand
TATAGTAGGTAAAATTTGTCATTTGTATATTCATGTTATTTTTATGTTCTTTGCTTTAGTAGTTTAGAATAGACAACTTCAATCCTCGCACATATTGTGTTGTGCCTCTAAGCTTACGAGCTCCTGGTTGACATTAAATCGTTGAGAATTTATGTGACATATTTTTCACTCAACAGTACCAGAAGTAGAAGATGGAGGCCCACTGGCCTGGAACCCTGGTCTGTTCTGATGAATAGGCCTAAACTGTTGTTGCTGTTGGTGACACTGTTGTTGATGCTGTGGTCCCCGATAAGGCATCCGCTGCTGAGGCGGTGGTTGCCGGGGTGTGGTGAAAGTGGATCCCCTCTGGAAGCCACGACATCCCGGCATATGTCTCACTGGTGTCTGGTGCTTCCATGTTCCAGATGAAACCTGCCCTGCTGGTCTCACTGGAGTCTTGGTCTGACCCCCACTAATAAGATCCTCCTCTGCTATGAGGGCCTTCTGGATGACATCGTGTAAGGCTTGAGGCATCAAAATCCTAACCTTTTCACGCAGGCTATCGTTAAGGCGAAACACGAACCTATTGACCTTAAGTTTCTTCGTGTTAAGATGCGGAGCATACCGAAGCAGCTCCATAAAATGTGCCTCGTACTCTCAGAAGAGCACTGTCAGCTGATGCTCAATGAATTCCTATGAAAGGTACCTCTCTCATAAGAGCACTGTTAGCTACGGTAGGAGTGTCTTCCACCATAGAAGAGCACTCCCATTCAGTTGAAAGACTGCCATGTATACCTTCATGTTGGAGGTATAATTGCGAAGTGCGAAACACATCGCCATGTTCTCTAACCATGCCTCCGCGACTGTGCCATCCGGGGCACCAAATAACTCGAGAAATTTGACCTTCTCGAGTTCACGATGAATGATACCAGTAAAAGCTGGTGCGCGCGACGGAACCTCAGCGGGTGCCGACGCCCTGGCCTCATCTCTGTCCAAACGGATGATCAATGCCTCGGACATGCATTGAAAGGATCTCATCATCCCGACTACATTGCCAACTGCTATTTGCTCCTGTCCGAGAACCTGCTCGTCTCCCTGGGGGTTAGACCCCTCCGGTGTGGATGTTACTGGGGGCGTCGCACCTCCTCCCCTAGCACTTCGTCACCTACCTCCGCGGCACCCTCTAAGCATGATTACCTGCACGCACACAATCAACTTGATTAGCAACAATATAATCAAATCATGTCAACGAAATCCGTAGATATCCCAAGTCGTGGGTCGAACCCACTCTGATACCATATGTAACGTTCCTCCTTGTTACGACGACAAACCTCATATAACAAGTGCAATTTTTTTTTTTTCTTTTAAAAGTGTGTGTGCGCGTGTACAAGGGAAACAAACACATTCGACTCTGCGTCGCCACCCGACGACGAACAAGACGCAAACCACGACGAACACAACAAGACGACATAAGACACACAACAAGTAACTGCATGCATTTAACGATGATCAATCGACAATAAGTAAGACTGACTACCCGCCCGTCCTACCCTGCAATGGTTAGGACCTCCAAGACACATAAGCAATGCTCAAGCCCAGGTTCCCATCGATTTTAACCATTTAAGGTCTCAGGGATGGCGACTATTCTGAGGAACATGGAGGTGTCTACATCCCCCCCGACACAAGTAGACCAAGCACATAGAAGGTTTACCAACCAAGTACAACATTATTTAAATGAACAACAACCCTCATTTACTAACTCAGAATAATTTATTGTACTTAATTCAAGGACATTCCACCATATATGTTTATCAATAATAATAAAAATTACAATAACGCTGCCATGAAATAATAAACACATTACATTTATATCACATTAACTTTGCAAAAATAACAATCACCTTACATCTTATGTGTTATCCATAACAATAAAACTACAATATCATTGCCATAAAATGACAACACCATTTCATTTTAAGTTACAATAACTTTGGAAGAATAACAATCACATTACAAGACAATGATAATTAATAAATCCAGTAAGGAAATTAACACGGCTTATTCCAACCTCCACTATGAGCCCTGCAATGCATGTCTAAAGCGCATAATATCATAAGGTACAATCTAAATCCACCTTGAAACAATTTCCTTTGTGTATTTTAATTTTTCAAGAGTCATCTATCATAACGCATCATAATCAAGGACAAATGTTTTAATATCATAATAGTCCGGATCACTTGCGAGAAAGTGTCCTCAAAGAATAAGTTTTCTCAGTGTGCCAGAGCAGGATGTTACATAGATTATGCAATGCTATGAAATATATTATTGATGTTAATTTCATAATGCATTAAAAAAAATGACCTTTTGTACTTCTATTTTCTAGTCGTAATGAACGAGAAGTTACAGATCCTAAAGTCATAGTTCCTGAGGTCATCGTTCCTGAGGTCATTGTTCCTGAGGTCAAAGGTCCTAAGGTCATAGTTCTTGAGGTTAAATTTCCTTAGGTAATAGTTCTTGAATTCAAAGTTCATCAATCTACAACTCCTGAGGTCATAGTTTGCGAGGTGAAAGTTTATGAGTTCATAGTTCCTGAGGTCAAAGTTTTGTAGGTCATAGTTCTTGAGGTCAAATTTCTTCACATCATATTTCCTGAGGTAAAATCTCCTTGGGTTAAATTTCTTGAGGTCAAAGTTCCTTAGCTCATAGTTTCTAAGGTAAAATGTCATCAGTTCAAAGTTCCTAAGGTCATAGTTTCTGGTGTCATAGTTCCTAATCTTATAGTTCCTGAGGTTTAAGTTCCCGAGGTCAAATCTCTTGAGGTCATAGTTTTCAAGGTCATAATTCTCAAGGTCATATTTCCTGAGGTCAAATTTCTCAAGGAAGCTCTTGAGTTCAAAGCTCTTATGGAAGTTCCTAAGGTCATAGTTCTTGAGGTCAAGGTTCCTAAGGTCAAAATTCTTGGGGTCATAGTTCTCGACGTGATAGTTCCTGAGGTCAAATTTCCTTATGTCATAATTGCATATATGGAAGAGGGCTTCTATATATGTGGATATATGGAAGTCGACTACTTCCATATATGCACATATACATAAGTCGACCACTTACGTATATTTCCATATATGGAAGGTGGATTACGTATATGGCGCATATATAAAATCCAACCACTTATGTATATGTGCATATATGGATGTGGTCGAATTATATATATGTGCTTATACAAAATTCGACCACTTCCATATATACACATATACAAA
Organism: Picea mariana; assembly: GCA_032191745.1. Taxonomy (NCBI): domain Eukaryota; kingdom Viridiplantae; phylum Streptophyta; class Pinopsida; order Pinales; family Pinaceae; genus Picea; species Picea mariana. The sequence goes on along the minus strand of JASDQU010012117.1, from coordinate 93,330 downwards.
AGTGGTTAGCTTCCATATATGCAAATATATGGAATTGGTTGGCTTCCATATATGTGCATATACAGAAGTGGTCGACTTCCATATATGCACATATACAAAAGTCGACCACTTCCATATATGTGCATATACAGAATTCGACCACTTCCATATGTGCATATACATAAGTGCTTGGCTTCCATATATGCGCCATATACATAATCCTCCTTCCATATATGGAAGTATACCAAAGTGGTCGACTTCAGTATATGCACATATATAGAAGTGGTCGGTTTCCCTATATTCACATAGATGGAAGTTGTTAGGATCGAATCCAAACTCCACTTTGTTGGCTATCAGTTAGCATCTAATCATAACCCCTTCGGTATATGCACATATACAAAAGTCGACCACTTTGGTAGATGCGCATATACGGAAGCCGATCATTTCCATATATGTGCATATATAGAATCTGACCACTTATGTATATGCACATATACAAAAGTGGTCAACTTTCATATATGCGCCATATAAAAAAGCCGACCACTTTCATATATACGCATATACAAAATTCGACCACTTCCGTATATGTGCATATACAGAAGTGTCCGGCTTCTGTATATGCATCATATATGTAAACCACCTTCCATATATGGAAGAATAAGGAAGTGTTTGACTTGTGTATATGTGCATATACAGAAGTGGCCAGATTTCCTATATGCTCGAGATCTTGGCCTGAAACCTGAATTTGATGTATGTACTGGTAGGTACAAACTTGTATTCATTAGATCGTCATCCTGAATCAAATAATCATTTTTTAAAAAGAGTTAGCAATCCTGCATGATTCTCTGCATGGTCCTCTAACAGCTAACACAATCTCCAGGACCCAAAACATGTTCAAAAATAATGATGAGTTTAGGCGCTACAAGAATGGAGACATTCTTGTAGCGACCCAATCTCTCCTTTAAACTTTGGAAAATTTAAAATTTAACTAGAATTCTAATGGGACACACTCAAACCATGCAAATATTCAAATCAATCTTACTAGAAGCACATGAAAATGAACTCAAGCAAAGCAAAAACACCAAAAAATTATAAAATAGAAGTGTATAGGGAACTTGATACAAACAAGTGTATGGTGAAACATGGTTTTTTGAATTGAGAAGATAGGAACAAGTTAAAGTACTAACATGTTGCAATCTTTAATTTTTATCCTTAAAATACCATACAAAAATGTGGAATTAGAGATCCTTGATGAATGTCACAGTGCAACATAATCAACATGGTCAACATTAATCTCAATTATTCACTCATTCATTTGATTGCATTAACTATCATATGCTACTTCCAAATTTGTTATATTGAGTCAAACATTATGTTGGAAGGATCTAATGGAAAGCATATTTCACAGAGAGAATCGCAGTATTAAATTTTACACTTGAGGTGATTTGCATAAAGAGAAAAGGTACACTCTATCGTTAAAGTGTGGGTGGTGAAATTAATTATTCTTGAGCGAGTTTGTGTATGTAATGTTATATTGAATCTCTAAAGTGAGTTAGAAAATAATATTTAATGTTTAGTCTTTTCCAAAAAAAAAATTGAAAGAAAAAGTGGAAAGTTTTTAGAAATTATTATTGAAAAAATTAGGAAGTTGAATGCAAATTTCTTTATTTAAAATGAGGGAAAAAAGATTTATAAGTTTTTCCAATAAATTATTCGTCATTCTAGACTTAGTATAAAAATAGGTAATAATCTTAATATACATTCATAACCATCATCATAGTCAATCATATAAGAGCGGTGCAAGAGAATAATAGGACTCAACCCACAAATTTGGAAATAAAACTATAACTCATACAATTAGTTGTTTAAATTTTATTTCTTTTAACATTTGCATTTTTGCATATAAACAAATATATAATTACATAAAATTCAACTACAATAAAAAAAAAAAATTAACATATAATAAGTTTTAAAATGTTTCTTTAAACATTCTAACATATGGAATTTTAAATTTAATAATAATTCTAAATTATTTAATTCTTTAAGGAAAAAAATCAATAATAAAAAAAAAAAACATAATAATTTATTTATTATAACACTGGTTCTATATAAAACATAATAAAGTTTTCATTATAACACCAATTCACTTCTTATAATTGTTAAATAAATTTTAAACTTTATTATCTTTTATAAGTCAATATATTATATAAAATCATAATCAAAATCACTTTACTCCTTAAAATCGTTAAATAAATTTTAAACTTTATTATTTTTTATAAGTCAATATATTATATAGAATCATAATCAAAACATGAGTTTCACTATTGAAACAAATCTTCAGTACAATGCAATATGCTCAAATATATTTATTACAAATCACAATATTGTATCAAAATCTTAAAATAACAATATTATATCAAATATACTTAAATTGAAATCACAATATTATATCAAATATACTTATTGCAAATCACAACATTGTATCAAAACCTTGAAATTACAATATTATATCAAAAACTTACCTAAATCACCCTTTAGTTTTCAAATTTCAAACAAATAGATTATTTCAAACAAAGAGATTAGAGTATTTTGTCACCCTATTATATCAAAACCTTAATTACTTATATGAATATTCAATTTACCTAGAAATTACCCTTTAGTTTTCAAATTTCAACCAAATAAATTGGGGTATTTTGTCACCCTAAATATCATAAAAATTCCACAAACTTCATGGCCTTGCACATGTATCTTATGAAAAAAAAATAAAAAATCATACATAACTTTGATTAATGTAAATCTGTTTTCCTTGTATTTTTCTCAATTCTAATGCAATTCTAATGTAATATCAAGTAAACTACCTATAAATATGTACAACCATTATGTAAAAAACACAACAAGAACTAATCAGTCCACGCATGTATTTTTTTATGTTCTAGGAAATCATTTACTAAATCAATCATGGACTTAGTACATAGTCGATAATATTAGTCATTGACCATACCACACCTGACTTATTACATTATATATATCAAATTTAATTTGAAATAATCAGATTCTATAACTAAAACACATATTTTTAATCATTAGACATATAATAACAAATTATAATATATTCAATCTTAAAAAATTCTTAAAATATTACATCTTACCTTATTTTTGAATGAATAAATAAGTTAATTATGATTAATAAGTAAAATTTGTAAGATTAATGATTTTTACTATTTTAAAAATCAAAGTCTAGTATTCTCATGCCTATGTGTAACCAAGATAGTCATGTCCGTACATCCGTCCAACCAAAATTTCCACAAAGTTGGAATTTATGAAACGTAAAGACAAAATGGGTGGACATTAAGAGTTTTAAAGGGAAGTACACGTCTCTTAAGATCATTACAATTAGCACATCTACATCAAAAGTGGATGGTGAAGTCAATAGGAATCATCATCTAAAGAAATGATTTCTTTCAATATTTTTTTTGTTTTTAGAATTGTATTTTAGGAAAGTATTGCTTTTTAAAATTGATTGTATTTTTTTTCAATTAACACTGGCTCTTGTTATCATTATCATTGATGCTATGAAGTTTACAAATAACTCTATATGGATGTAATCATTGTTCTAATGATTTATTTAGAAAACCTAATACTAATAAATGTCAATAACTTTATGTAACATTGTTGACTAACTTAAAAATTATAGAAACTTATTTTGCATATTATTTAAATTAAAGTAATTATATAAAAGATTTGCAAATTTAAATAAATCTAAATAATAAAAAACTAATTTGTAAACCATGAAACCTCTCCCATATTATAGGATCCAGATTAAAATTAATAAATTATATATGACATGATGTATATATGAATAAATTAAATTAAAAAGATAATTTAATTTAAAAAAAAAATTGCAAATTTATAATTATAATTTTAAATTTGATAATTACAATTTTAAAAATGATAAATGAATTTATATTTTATTATGAAGTGGCCAAACTTCAACTAAATGACTTGTATTTATGGATTAGGTAGTAGTGTTGTAGATTATGTGATATCATATCTTTATTTCCAACCAAATAACAATTTTTGACCTTTTAAATGACTATGAGCTTGGTTGTGATCATAAACCTTTAACCCTAACTCTAAAATTTTCCATGCATAGGAGCATCATTGAAGAGAATTCTGATAATCAAAGGAATTTGAGCTTTGAAAAAAGTAAAGTTGACATTTTCTTAAAGGATTTAAATAGGAAATTAAATCTCCTAATTTGTAAGGACAACATTGAAGAACTCTATCATAATTCTACAACTACCCTTTCCACTTCTATTAAAAAGTTCTCTTTCGAGGTGTCCTATAAAAAGAATAATAGAACGACCAACCCTTGTTATGATAAAGAATGTAAACTCTTTCGAGGTGTCCTATAAAAAGTTCAATAGAACGACCAACCCTTGTTATAATAAAGAATGTAAAATTGCTAGGAAAGCCATTAGGGATGCTTCTAATGAGTCCTTAAAAATCGATAAGATGAATACGTACAAAGCCCTAATTAAAAGGAAAAAAAAGGTACTATATCAATAAAAGGAAAGAACAACTTTCACAACTATATAAGTTGGATCCTAAGAAATTCTAGAGCCAAATTGTAAACCTCGATACTAAAGAAAATAATAGGATTCCCTTAAGGGACTGGAATTCCTACCTTAAAAGTCTTTACAAGTTCACTAATGCCATGGACACCACTCCTATTGTCCCTACAAAGAAAGAATTTTTTTTCTGTAGATGACATAGAGTTCGGGGTTAAGCGACTTGCAAATGGGAAAGCTAAGGACATTGAAGGCTACCAAGCTGAAATTTTTAAAATAGGAGGGCCTATCCTTATCCCTCACATACACAAGCTCTTCAATTTAGCAGTCAAGAAGGGCTTTCTTAAATCATGGACACAAAGCCTAATTGTTCCTATTTTTTTAAATAGGGATAGAAACATCCCCTCTAATTATAGGACCATTATGATTAGCCCGATTTTAGCCAAGCTTTATGGAATTATTTTGGAGAAGAAGATTAGCATTTGGCTAGAAAATCACAGTAAAAGAACTAAAGGTCAAGCCAGGTTCAGGAGATATCATTCAACCATGGACCATCTTGTTACCTTTAGGATCATTCTAGAGGAGTTCCACAATACTAAAACCAATCTTTTTTGTTGTTTTGTTGACGTTAGAAAATATTTTGACAATGTTCCTAGGAAAAACCTTTAGAATATGTTGGAAGAGATAAAAGTGTCTCTTGAGTTGAGGGATGTTGCAATAAGGATGTATGAGAACGTTATTGCTAAGTTTAAAAACACCGAGGGTTGTTCAAAAGATATTAACTACAATATTAGAGTCAAACAAGGTTGTCCCTTGTCCCCTACCCTTTTTGGCATATACATTGACAAGTTAGAAGATTGCTTGGAAAAAGATGGTTGTGTCAGCCCTACTCTCACTGGTATAGTCATCAATCTTCTTGTTTATGATGATGATATCATTCTTATGGAAAGGAGTTCCCATCATCTTGAAAACAACCTAAGAATCCACAAGGATATTTTCTCCAATATGTGTATGAATGTTAATACTGATAAGACTAAGATCATGATAATTAAATCCAATAAGATCCCTTATGATACCTTCGTATATGATGGCAAAAACTTGGAGGAAGTGACTTCATACAAATATATTGGAATTAATATTCACCACAAGCTCAATTGCAATTATAGCATTCAGAAAAGGATTATTGGGGGATGGAAAGCTTATTATGGGATTGAGAACAATTGTAAATAAATTGATCTTTGGAGTTGGGATAAGAAGAAACTCTTCTTTGAGAATCTTTTTACACCTGTTATTAATTATGGATGTGAAGTATGGGGCCGTAGTATCTTTCGTGAATCCTAGAGAAATATAGAGAAAATACAAAAGAATTTTATAACCTATAATCTCAAAATTAAAGGAAATATGCCCTATCTCATCCTCCTCTTAGAAACAAGCCTCCCCCCCATTGAGAGCATGGCTATGACTAGATACCTAATGTATAAGAATAAGTTAAACAACATGGAAGACAAGAGGCTTCCTGAAATTTCTTCAAAATCGAGTCATAACCACCATTGACTCAAGCGAGGATGGCAGAAAGATGCCCAACCTTGGCTAAACTATTGGGGAATCATGGAAGACACCATTTTGCAGAATAAAGATACTATTAAAAAAAGTGTTAAATCAAAATTTAAGAAGAAAATGTGGTGTGATAAAGAGTTATAGGAAAAAAGAAAATTAAGGTATTATAAGAATGTAATCAACCCTAATCTAGAAGATCAAAATTATCTACGTGTTTTGCCAAGTTTAAAGAAAAACATAAGCATTGCTAAGATAAGAACAAATTCTCACGAGCTCCATAGTGAAACTCGGTGTTGGTCAATTCCTAAAATGCCATGGGATGAAAGAGTGTGCCACCTTTGTGACACTAAGAAGGTTGAAGATGAAAAGCACTTTCTCTTAGATTGTCTAGCATATACCCATATTAGATCTCATTTTCAAAATATTTTTCACACTACCAACCTTCCTAACCTCTTAACTCAACAAAAGTATGGTGATCTTGGAAATATTCTCTTAATGTTTTTCGAGAAAAGAAACAAAATTCTAAAGAATCGCAAGTAATCACTTGCCCTCTTAAGGTTTGATAGACCAATTTGGTCTTAGTGGACGTTAATCAAAATTATCTATTTGTTTTGCCAAGTGTAAAGAAAAAAATAAGCATTTTTAAGATAAGAACAAATTCTCATGAGCTCCATAGTGAAACTAGACGTTGGTCAATTCTTAAAACACCATGGGATGAAAGAGTGTGTCACCTTTGTGATACTAAGAAGGTTGAAAATGAAAATCACGTTCTCTTAGATTGTCTATCCTATACCCATATTAGATCTCATTTTCAAAATATTTGTCACACTACCAACCTTCCTAACCTCTTAACTCAAAAAAAGTATGGTGATATTAGAAAGATTCTCTTAATTTGAATGTTGATTTTTGTGTAAAGCATACATAACACAAATTATAAATTCTATAGAAAAGTTCATGCATAGTACAGGTTAAAAATTCCATAGTAGATGGATGTAATATCCCCCGGTAGTGCCCCAGTTTTATTTATGAATTGTAAACATGTTTTGTAGGCTGGTGAGCCAAGTGTATATAATTTGTTGGGCTTATGTGTTTATTAGGCCAGAGAGCCTAGATGCTTAAAGCCATGAGCCTGATTTTGTATATGCAATCATGTAGATCATCAATAAAATATAAAACATCGCTGCGTGTAGTCTGCCCATGAAGAAATAGTGATAGAGGACTAAGCTTCCATAAGGTTGGGAAAGGGAGGAGGCTAACTGTTTGGGCCTAGGGGCTAAGCTAAGGGGGGGGCTAAGCTAGGGGGATAATATTTTATTATTATTCCTAAAGACTAAGGTGGACAATTGATGAATGTTATCCTAAGTGTTGACCTGGGCACATGTAGTTAAAGCGGATGAGTTGAGCCGGGTTGGGGGTTCGTCCGGGTCATTCGGCCATCCTCAATCTAAACCCGTTTTTGGCCTCTGCATCTTTATTTGCATAACCATGCGTAATGAAGGTTGTTTGTGTGGTCATTTGCCTAGCCTGTTGGTGGCGGGGGATGTTAAAAATTGGTATCAGAGATGAGTAGTGGCATTGTTCAGCCTGTTGGTGGCTGGGGATGTTATAAATTAGTATCAGATTTGAGCAATGGTAGCATTACACGATCTCTATGGAGGGTCGGGGATGCTACAGTTTGGAATCAGAGCAGTAAAGGACAACTTTAAGGTTGTGTTGGTAGCATTAACCGGTGGAGTTGTAGGCTGGGGGATGTTACAAATTGGTATCAGAGTTGATTAGTAGCATTTCTTGACCTGTTGGTGGTTGGGGATGTTACAATGGAGGTTGCAACTTGAAATTTTCATGTATAACACATTGCATAAGTTACAAATATTATAACACAGGTTGCACAACACTTGCATGCTCACAACATAAAATCCACGGGGATTCTTTGGAAATTGGACTATATCACATCCTTTAGGTTGAAAAGAAAATGTTGAGAGGGAAGAAAAGATCAAGGATTTAGACCTGCATGCAACTAGGCTCATTAATATTAAATTGTAATTGAAATGATGGAAATTGTCAAACTAGAAAACACCTTCTTTCATATTTATTTTCTCATTATATTTGGTTTTTGAGAATCCACATTTAAATACCTTCCCACCTGTGTTTTTAATGTCTTCCTAAATCTTGATAATAAAAATAAACATGGGCCATACCACTCAAAAACGCTATTTTATTTTTATTTTACAAAACATTATTAGTTACTATATAAAAAAACAAATCCAAAATAATTCAGTAATATTTATTATTTCATTATATTAATAACTATAATTATTTCAAATTTTGCAATCCATAACTTTTATTTTTATTTTTTCAACAACCATTCATAACTTTTGTTGAATTATTTTTATAATTGCAAGTTTCAACTATATGAAAATGCATTTGGTTAAATACATAAAAATTAAATATAAAGAATTAAAAATTTTACATGATGGGTAAGAGTGCCCCTCAAATTTATTCTCTGATGGAAAGAAAGAAATTGAACTCCCGATATTCTTTATGTATTTGATAATAAATATTGAAATAAAAAATGTGTGAGGAACAAAAATTAGGATTGGTTACTAATGTTGCTCTCTGGTTATTACAATTGGGCTCTGTACAAAGTGCTTGCCATCTCTCCATGCTAGAAACCCAAAGATTGTGTCTGAATTGGGCACGCAATCTCAACCTACATCGAATTTGCAGATTGGAAAATTTGAGATATGCTTATGCAAAAAATCAATCTTTTGTGAGTTGTTTAACAATTAATACCCCTGAGATGCGAAGCCACGCTATTCAATATGCATGAGGATGGATGTATAAATGGATGATATGAACCAAAAAAAAATATGGTTGCAAAATTCATAAGGAACTTCAAAATGATGATGTTGTCAAATAATTACCCCTCCTTGTGCTTTTCCAAAATATGTTGCAGAGATATAGGGATATCTGCACACGTAAAATTCAAGGGTTGATAACATTGTTCATTTTTTATAACCTAAATAATCTTAATATTCATAACTTCACCATTTAAACTAAATTATACCTCTTACCTAAGCATGCCATATGATGGAGTGTTGATCTCCTCAACTAGCTCAAAATGCTGCTAAAATATGCTATTGTGGGGTTAGTTGTAGGAGAAACCATTATATTCCCAGCGAATGCCATTATAGCTTGAGCCTAGTCATGAATGGTTATTGAAATTATAGCTAATAATGGTTATTTAAACCATAAAAATCCAATTACTCTACTAAAATGAAAGAGACTATAGTCAATTCAAACGTAATATGGAAGACCTTCATCGTCCCTTTGTAGAAGATTGTTCGCTGAGGAGGCCAAAAATAGGGTTTTGGAAGAGGCTGACTTCAATCAATACTTATCTGCAAAGGAAAAGATCCCAAAAATTCCTTGTGATTATATAATCCCTATGATTCAGTAGATACCTCCCTGTAATGGCCCCTTCCATGAGTGGACTCGACTTTTCTTTCATTGGACAATCCTTGAATCAAAAGCACATGTTGCAGAAATAAATCAATTCAATATCGATGCAGTAAGATTACATGCTTGCACTTAGATTACATGTCTGAGGCCAAAAATGTTAGCCAAATGTGGCATCCATACCATGCTTATCATGACACTCTTCACATTCTAAGAAAACATGGCCATGAAACCCTTGCTCCCATGCACCCCACCAACGAAAAAAGACGCAATAAAAAATATTAACGCCTGTGAGTAAAAAAATACACTCATTAATAATTGGATCTGAAATTATTATTCTATCACCCTAATCACCCTTTTTAATCATGAAAACATTAATAACTCGCTCGATTTGCAATTATTATGCTATCAACCTAATCACCCTTTTTAATGAAGAACGAACATCTTTTGTCATGCAAGGAAGTTAATGGTTGAAATCAAAACCCTTCATTTATTGTGATGACCAAGAATATTCTAAGCATATGAAATCATGTCCACTAAAAGTCCATATGTGATTAAATTCCCATTAAAAATGTCCATTTCCAATAGTGTACACCTATAGGATTAATTAATAAAATAATTAATCACAATATTTTCAATTAAATAATTAAAAATATTTATTATGTGTAAATACAAATTTCATGGATAAGAAGTTAAATTGTGATCGAGTAGTATTTGGTTTCAAGTATGGGATTAAGGTTAATTGGATTTCTTACAGATATTATATAAGCTGAAATTATCTATTTTCGTGCCAATTTTCCAAACTAGGACATGCAGCGAAAATGGGCCCTACAATCCAATTCCAACCAATTCCTCTAATATTTCCGTCGAGAAAGTGTCAAGATAGATGAATAATTATATGATGATCCAAATTTTGACTTTAATAAAGATTTTGACACTGTGCTTGGAAATAACATATGGAAGAGATCGAAAGATTAAAGGTTCATATTAGGTTCAAGGTTGTTATGATAAGATTGTATGAGAAAGTAATTGTTAAGATTAGGAATAGTGAGGATTGATTAGAAGAAATCAATTGCAATGTAGGGATTAATCAAGGAACTTTCCCCTATACCCTAACCTTTATGGCATTTATATCGATATGTTAGATGTGTTCCTAAAAAGAGTATGACCTGTTAACACTACTTTCAATAGAATAGTCATCATTATTTTTCTTTATGTAGACAATATTGATCATTTTTAAATGTTAGCGGGAAAATTCTTAGTGAGTAGGGTTCATGTCATCAACATAGCAATACAAATTAACTCACTATCTTTCTAGAATCTACAATTTATATTATCGAATGTAAATGAGATGATAGAGGAAAGTACTCGAGTTAAATGTTGAAACACCTTGACCTTTGTGAGTAAATTGGATGGTAAACTTGTAATTCAATATCATTCTCCAAACATACACACAAGCCAAGAAACAAACCTTTCTCAAACTTGATCAAGCATATATAATAATACTATAAATTTGTGATAAGGAAATATTAATTAATATCAAACAAATTAATTCCATCCATAATTCATTAATTCAAAAACACATTAATAGATAAATGAATAATGAATTGGGGAGAATGCAGGTTGGTGGGGGAGAGAGATATATGTATTTTTGTATAATAAAAAAGTAACAAGGAGTTTTATACTTGATTCTTTTTGTCGACAAATTCATCACCCAATTCTGGTTCCTCCAACTAAGCCACTTATCAATATCAACTTTACAACATAGTCGTGGTATTACTATAGAAGGGAAATCCAATGAGGATTCAATCCCTACTCATGACTAGACGAGGCTTCTATAACTAATCGGTTCTGATAATGAAGAGACTATAAAAACTTAAGATAATTCTCCATAGATTTTTTTAGAATGCAAGTACATTAACTAGTCTTGGTCCTTTCCTCCCACATAGAACTCTTATTCATATGATGGTAAAGTAGTTCTTGTTGTTGGGGATCAATGTCCGAGGTATACAAGTGTACATTTTGCATGATCCCCACTCAGGACCACACTTTTGGCATGAATTTATTTTTTTGTGCCATTTTGGAGGTGCTCGTAAGTTTCATGAAGGAACCTAACAAGTAGCTCACAAGTTTTCAGAAGGAAACTAGTGAGCATCTAAGAATAGACTCAAAAAATATCTTAAAGGAGTGACAATTCATGGAGAAATCAAAGGAGACTCACCAAACTTAGCATATATATTCAAGGGTCACCAAATCTAGCTATAATTGATTCTTTGTAATGTATGGGGTTAGAAGGGAAGAAAGTGGTTGAAATACATTATAAGACATAAAGGAATTTGGCAAGTGAAACCTAGGTGGATTGTAGCAAACTAAAGATATAAAAGGAACATGCAAACAAAAAAACAAACCAGTAGATGACTCCCTTTCCCAAGGTGGGCTTACCCATGCTTAGGTAGAAAAATAAGCATAGTTTCTAAATAAAGTACACTATGGATCCATGAAGTATATAATATGCAATATCATAACCACAAAAAATACACAATGGATCCATGTCAAAATATTATTGTAGCCATGAGAAAATGCAGAGTGGATTAACATCTCAATGTACATTTGGTGCAAACCCCCCATTCTCCTTGTGGTTGCGCGACCTCCCGGTCAAGGATCTTCAATTCTCGGAGTTGAATTAGCTCTTTGAAACCTTAATGGTCTCGCTTGTAAATAAACACAAGCCTTTTATGTTTCTTGATGAAATTTCTATACACTCGCGATCTCTTATTCTCACTACTGAATGATCATGACTCAGGCGCTAGCTCCTCCTCTGTTAACTCCTTCCCGCATGTGACCTCAGGCTATGTCCACACATGACTTCGGGAACGATCGAAAGTGGTTTGGCATCAACCCAGTTTTCTCCCCGCAATTCACTACCAATCACCACACGTCCTTTTTGCAATACTGTGGTTTCAATTGCGGCCCGCTATCAAATTTTTAACATCCGAGTACTTTTCATATTTGAAATCCTTCATGATCATCGATATCAAGATATCGATGGCTCTTTTGAACCTGATGGTTCAGATCTGTCCTTTCCCAATTCTACGGATTAGAACTAACCCTTCTAAATCAAAGAATGTGATTTATTCCATGATTCGGGCTTCAAGAGTTTCAAATCTCAACTCCTGCTTTCTCCAAAATGGCTATCTCCCGAAATAAAAGATCTATTGACATTTTTCCCCCTCAAATCGATGATTATAATTTACTTCGGGCCCTGTAGGTTTAAAGATTTCAATTATCAACTTCCTAGAGTATTATTATCTGAATTTCTCGATCTGTCGCCACACGTCCCTCTGGATCTAACGGTCTAGATTTTCTTTGGGTCTTCAGGTTTCGACAGTCTCAATTCTCAATCGAAAGCCAATTTCAATTTACCTGAAGCTTACGATATGTTGACGCGTATTCCTCCTTAAATCAACGGTCCTTGTTTCCTTCGATTCCTCTTGGATAGATCTTAACCCTTTATCTTGTCCAACTTCGCAAATTCTTCTTCTGAAGGATTTCTTCGACACTTAGTTGATTTTTAGTCCTGTTCACTCCTTGCATAACTTACAAAAGAGAAAACACTTGAAACTTATTCAATTCTTCATAAATTCATTCCTTCACCATGAACATCATACATCTACAAAACACATAACAACAGTAAAACTGTAAAATAGTATCAACACTGTACAATTGGATAAATTTTTTCTGTTCTATTCATTTCAAAAATAAATACATGATTACAAATTTTGTATATTACAAAACTACAATGAAAACTTGTCTAAGGACCCATAGCTTACTCTCTCTTCTTCCTCTTATCTAAATTCTATCACACTCTACTCAAGCAGTTACCTACTCAGCTTAATTAATGCAACCTAATGACTAATACGGGATAATATCCTACACCTGTAATATATTACAGTCATGTAAGGATTTACAATGATCCGTTAGTTCAAAACGGTGGCCCAATTTTACATACATCTAATTAATTAACGATAAATTCAAAAAATCTCCACACCGCTACCAAGCTGGTTAAGAGTCAGTTTGGCTCTTTCAATGCGTTGATGTGTCGACTTCGCTTCCACGTCTGCTATTTTTGATTTGATAGTGATGGTCCTACATCAACATTAGGAGAACAACTAAAGTTGAAAAATACACAATTGGTCATCCAAAAGTACGAACACAATTTAAATAGGTGGTGTTGTATGGTCAACTTAAGCATTAGCAACAAATGGAAATGTCGCTAAAGCCGAAGGTAATCACTCCAAATCTATCATATGTATAAATCTACACCATGTGAATAAATAATATGAATTCAAACATGGGAGAAATTGTATAATCATTAGTCATTGATGTATAATCTCACTCCTAGAACAAATGATGCCCAAAAAATAATATGAAATCAAACACGGGAGAAATTGAATAATCACTAGTCATTGATGTATAATCTCATTCCTAGAACAAATGATGCCCAAGAGCCTTTAGTGTGAGCCTCCATCTAATATATGTAGAAGAGTAGTAAACACATAAGTAAAGGGAGATAATAGTAAATAGCAACTTTATTATAAAATATTGATAAAAAAAAATTTGTTCTAAAAGATGAAGATAATAGTAAATATCAACTTTACTATAAAATATTGATAATTTTTGGTTGCTCTAAATGTAAAAGATTAAGGAAATCTAAATACTATTTTGTAATTATTCATTATAATGGATGTATTCCCCTTGTTATAGCAAGATTTGCCTCACCATTGCTATCTTGCACAGAGGGCCTTTTTTCCATTTCCCTATGCATACTTATCAACCCCCTTTTTTGATAAATCCAGAGCCAAAATTATATATTTTTCCACATATATGCTTCTTAACTGCTTTGCAAGATGCGTATACGCTAGCTTCTCCACTACATCTCGCATATATCGAGATTTGTGCTAGAAAATACAAAATGAGGTCAGGTTTCCATGTCCTGACAAAAGATTTCTAATCCTTGGCCTTCCATATACTAGAAACGTTCCAACTCAACCCTTTAGTTTCATTCTAAAGGCTATAAGAGCATAATTTCGAGCTATGGAAAACAGAGAGAAAACATTCAACTTTGAGAGAAAATTTACTCTAGACAAATTACTTCATATTGATTCTACATCCCTTTGTCCCTCAAGTCTGAACACAGTGTTCATCCCCCAAGATCTTGCCTTATTTTCAAGGGGATCTCATTATCTCTTTGCTATGAGCTTGCCTTTGGTGGAGGATTGAAGTCGTGGCGACCCAGTTGAAGGAACTTGGTTTCTTGGTTTCAAACCGTGCTGACACGAAAGCCTGTAATGTTGATACTTTTGTTGATCAATTATTAATAGAAATACTCCTTTCCGTCCTATTGATATCTTGCAAATATATGATAATTATCCATGGGCATGTTTGTTATGTTTATTAATGGATTGTGCTATCTGATGTGCTAACTCATTTTATATAATGTCACTATATACTTGCATCGCTTGTTTTTTGAGAACTTATTGCAGGTGTAAAGCTTTGGGTCAAAGTGCTCAACGGTGGAATGACATCAAATGATTGGATCGAGGTAGGCTTCTTCATCGTATTGCACATTAGTTTATATAGAACATGTTGGAATTGAGTTGATTTCTGCAGTCATACCTGTCTGTTTTGGTTTACACTTGGCTATAGAGAGTTTTTCCCTTGTAACAGAATTGGCAACTCCACTAGGGAGAGATCTTCCTTCTAAGGGTTGAAGTATTTTTCCTTCTTACATTGCTCTTTTGCCTTTGTATTTCTTGTTGTATCATAGTTGGATAGAGTTTGTTCACTTTGGGTTTGAGTTTTCATTCTTTTAACCTTGCCTAGCCTTGTTTTAAAAGATATATGCCCTTTTTCCCTGACAGTCGCATGTATACGCTTGTTGTCCCACTACAAGAGGCATATATATGCCCTTTTTTCTTGAACAGGAGCATATACCACTTCCCCCTTGCTTGTTTTCTTGGTTTAGTGATTGTTGGGTAGGTTTTGAGGATCACTGAGCCTTCTTAGGTCTCTATGGTACCTGTTGAGATTGTCTGGGATGACAAGAAACCTTTTTGGAGTTGAATTTTTGGGCGGCATCTTTCTCTTTGTTTTCCATTTTTTATTTGTCCTTAGTAGTTGGGTTGTCTACTTATCTACTTGCTATTCTTATCGAGTGATTGCTTTTATACACAGTAGAATTTATACATCAAGTCGCTTATCATTCCATGCATTTTCTTTTTAAATACATTGAAAATACAAAAAAAAAATAGGCATTTTGCATTGGTTGGTATTTTTGTCTTTGAACCTTTATCATTAGCTTAGCACATTTAATGAAAGATTGCATTTTACTTCTGAGTTGCAGAGTTAAAATTGAATATTGCACTATTTTTATTTAGCATATCATTCACTGAAAAGTTAAAGTTAGGCTTTGCATTATATCTATTTTTATTTTCATGCAGAGTCATAACACCATGAGTTTCATTTCCGCACCTCTTTGAGTAATCACGTCCAATAAAATTTACACTTTAAACTGAAATTGATTAGTCACGATTTTATTTTTTAGGGTGCACAAACTAACCTAAGATTTAGTGCCTTGGAATAGGATTTTGTGAGTAAACTTATCCAAGGCAATTAAATCAACTTATGTGTTTGAGACAGGGAGTTGAGAAATCCATTGTATAATTGGTAATATCAGGAGGCTCTGCTCACACCGGAGTTAATCACGAGGTCACGCGAAGTTAGTTGAAGGGATAACCCCTGGATACTCACCTAGCATCAGAGATATTTCTGTGGATTTATTCATATTTGGTGATCTTTCTAGTGCCCATACCTCTGTGAGAGGCGGTGCTTTCAAGGTTTTGGGATTTGCTACCCTACCCATAGGGTGATCCAGAATTATGATTGCTCATCTGTGCATCGGTTATATAATGGTTTATTAGTTTCTTGACTTAGGTTTCTCATAGGTTACTTGCAGGGGTTATTCTGCTTGTATCCTGAGTCAGATAGGGATCGGACAACACACAACCTTTATGGAGGATTACCTCTCTGGGGTGGTCTGGCCAATTGGTTTTTAAGCCTGCGAGGGCCCTTATAACTGATTTTGTTACCTCCAAACTTGAGCAGGGAGTCTCAGGTTCCTCTTGGATGAGGCATACGTTCTTTAGCGAGGGAGGCCACTCAACCACTTTAGCCTATTTGCATGCATATTGTTGTTTGAATTTTTGGTATGCTCTTTGATTACTAGTTGGCCTTAGGATATATTTTTATTTGTTGAGAGTCATAATTCATCGTGGTGTCAAACCAGCTTCCTCGTAGGTCCCGTCAATTGTTACAGTTACCACTGGTTTTCGAGCTATTTCCTTCTAAAAGGTGTAGAGTTATCAGGAGTGGTACACACAAATCCACTTTTCATACTTGTGATCCCACAAGGATGAGTATTGAGTCTAGTCTTTGGAACACTGGGATTTCATCAACTCCCAATCCCACTATAATTAATTGCACTCCTTTGACACCTACAGTCTCTACAGTTGTAGTGTCGGAGGCCTACACTGGCACTATGGCTCGGCCCGTAGTCAATGCTTCGTCTCTTGCCTCTAACCCTTTTGGGGGTTTTGGCCACTTGTCGAGTTACAATGTTCAGACCATCCCCATGGCTACTAGTCTGTTTTCTTATGGTATTCCAAGTTTCACTTCGCAGTCTTCCACTGCCATCCCAGCTTCTGGGCATAAAGCTAGCCTTGGACTTGGGGGCACCACACCTCCTTACACTCCCTTTC
Organism: Picea mariana; assembly: GCA_032191745.1. Lineage (NCBI taxonomy): Eukaryota > Viridiplantae > Streptophyta > Pinopsida > Pinales > Pinaceae > Picea > Picea mariana. The sequence goes on along the minus strand of JASDQU010012117.1, from coordinate 75,947 downwards.
CGTTTGGTAGCTCTAATGTTACCCAAGAAAATCCTAATGTAGGAAGTGTCCCCTTCCCTAACCCTGGGTCTAATCCTTCTACGGCTGGATGGAACAACCAAGTTGGCGGACAAGTTCTGCCCTATATCCCTATCCCCTCAGTGTCAAACTCGACCAATACTTTTGGCATAATGAATCCACTTCAATCCTTTGGATTCCCACCTAGAGGAGGTCAATCTTATGTCTTGGGCACCCCCCAACCTGGATATAATCCAATTGGGGGCAGTTTTAACAACCCTCAGTTTGGATCTAATCCAACTGGGGGAAATTTTCATAACCCTTATCAGAACATTCCTGTTGGAGTGATGCCCAATCCATATTTCATGAATCCATCTGGAGGAGGGTATTTTAATTCCAGACAAGGTTCTGGTCCTTACCAGAACCCTGGATGGCACGCAGCTCCTAATACTCAGTCTTTTGTAAGAGAATGGGGTCAGGTGTCGCAACCCTGTATTCCCTTTCTGTCCATGCTTAATCTATCATATTTGTCTAAAATAATGAATGACCTAGTGAGTCATGATCCCAAATGGCCCCCTGTCCCCACCAATATTCCGTCAGACATTCCAAAGTTTGAAGGAAAGAATGGCGAGGACCCTGGTGATCACGTCACTACTTTTCACCTCTGGTGCTCATCAAATTCTTTGAATCACGATTCTATTAGATTACGATTGTTTCAATGCACTCTTATCGAGATTGCGTCACAATGGTACATTGAGATACCTAGGGGAACATATGGGTCTTTCAACAGTTAGTGCTAGCCTTCCTTAACCATTTTCAACTACCCGTTCGTTATGATGTTAGCCTTGAACTTTTGTCAACTTTACGCTAGGGTTCCGGCACTCATATTTTAGACCATATCCATAAATGGCATAGGTGAAGACAGTTAGTTAAGACTCCCATACGCCTGGTGTTTCTATTAGAATGGTTTTTAAAATCTTTGCACGCTCCTATTTCAAAGGATGTTGCTACTTTTGGGGTCTTTAGCGAGGAAAAGGCTATTTTTAGAGCCCATCAATTCGATTTGATCTATGCTCAGTTGAGGATGTTATACCACCTTCTTTCCGATGCACCACGGTCGACTCATGATCCTAGACAGGGTCTTGGGTCCCATGTCGATGGCATTGTGGGGTCCACCAATGTAAAGTCTGAAAACTCGACAATGAAGTCTACCAGAGGACCAGCTTCATCTGGATCCTCCAAACCCACCAATCGATGGATGTACATTCCGTGAAGTCGTCAAAAAACCCAAATGGTGACAAACAACTAGATGGGAATAAACAGAAAGGTCGAAATAATCGTAAAGGTGGGAAGAATAAACCCAAGGACAAGAATAATAATGGACAACAGAATGTTAATGTTGGAGAGGGCACGAAAGAAAAGCGTAAGGTTGAGTTTCCTTGTAAACTTTGTACAGATGATCCCCTTACACACTTATGCCCCAAACTTGTGGAAGCTGCGAGGATTTTAAATCTTCTGGCAGCTGTGCTAGCAAATCCTTTTCCTCACAACCACCACTTAGCCTCAAGTCAAAACCCACCATCGCAAGATGGCGACCATGTTTGTATCAATATGGTCGGCGCAAAAATTGATATAGACACTTGCTCTCGAGATTACAACTCTTCAAAAGCTAGTACCAACCTAGAAGCTCCTCCTCCACCCCCGGAGACAAATTTACAGATCGAGAAACTAGAGCCACCACCTCGTATTCCGAAAGGAGTATTCAAGCGCTCCACCCATAACCCAAATGCTAAAGCCACCTAGAACTACTCTATCGTTGAGGATCTGGGCCAAACACCTTGCACTATGGCTGCTTTGGACGTACTCCAGACATGTCCATCATAGAGGAATGCCTTACTCTCTACCTTAGGAGCTCTAGAACCTAGTGGCTCGAAGATCATCAAGTTCGATATCACGGATGTGAATCCTCGCTTATGATACCATGTGGCTTTCCAAATCCATGTAGAGTATTCTAAATATACCATCAAAGGAGTGTTCGTTGATGAAGGTGTTGCCACTTGTGTGATGTCCTTATCCTGTTGGAAAGCTATCAGTTCTCCAACTCTTTCAAAGTAGTTGACCATGTTGACCGCATTCGACGGTCATTCCTTCTGCCCTCATAGTATTCTCCCTGCCTTTTTGGTCCAGTTAGGTGGGAATACGGTAGAAGTGGAAGTAGAGGTATTTGATGCACCTCTCGATTATAACCTGTTACTAGGTTTCAATTGGACTTACGCTATGGTCGTCTTCGTATCATCCATTTTCCACACACTTTGTTTTCCTCATCAAGGGGAGATTCTGATGATCCACTAGTTATCCTTTGCGTACTATAGCCCGAACACATATTTTGGACTGTCGATCCCTGTGGTTGACAATTCTCAGCTGGCAACTGACAATATCGGTGTCAGAATGTATTCTTGCCTCATGGGTACTTTCGACTTCTTGGCACCGATTCACCACATTTACGCCATGACCAATACGCCCGCTTCAGTAGAGAGGTCCATCCATTTCCACACTTCTTATTTCAGTGACCCTTGGACACTACCTTCATCGACTTCATCGATTGAAGGTCAGTCACATGCTAGCATGGATATGCCACTATCAACAACAAAGATTTCATATCAATCTATCCTTAACTCTTCTACCGATCCCGATCCTATTGCCTCGCAGAGGGTCGAGGAGGATCCAGTTCTCAGGCCTGTGTGGGCCACTTCGTTATCTTGTTCACATGATTTCCTGGATGAGACTTTGCCTTCGGATGAAGCCATGAATGTTTTCGAGAGACCTTGGGACGATATGCATCATCAATCTTATTTTCTCCCAAGTCTTGAAAAAATTGAGCAAGATGATTTTAGATCTACCCTGAGTGAGATAGTCAGTCACGTCATAGTTCCACTTGATACACATGGAATTTATGCCAAAGGGAATATGGCAAGTATTTCTCCCACCATCCAAATCGATATCTCTCGTGCCCCTGGCAAGATTGAAAACATAAACATAGGTGCAGATTGTTCGCCAGAAGAGACTCTGATCTACACCAACCTCTTCAAAGAATTTTGAGACATATTCGCTTGGTCATATGAAGAGATGCTAGGGATCGACCCCCATATTGTCGAACACGATATTAGGACTTACCTGGATGCTAAACTCGTTCGACAATGTCTTAGAGTTGTTAATCCTAGGAAGGCCCCCGTTATTAAGGCAGAAGTAGAGAAGCTACTTAATGTCGACTTTATCTACCCGGTTCCCTTGACCGAATGGGTATCCAACCCCATTCCCATGAATAAAAAGCAAGGAACCATCCACGTGTGTATGGACTTTCACAACCTAAACAAGGCTTGTCCTAAAGATAACTTCCCCACACCTTTCATTGATCAGATTCTCGATGAGTGTGCAGGAAGCGAAATATTTTCTTTTATGGATGGATTTTTAGGCTATAACCAAATCCATATCAAACCCAAAGACCAACATAACATGGCATTCATATGTCCTTGGGGCACGTGTGCATACCGAAAAATGTCTTTTGGCCTGAAAAACGTCGGAGCAACCTCGCAATGAGCCATGACTTTCACTTTTCATGATCTCAAACATATAGTCGAAGCTTACCTCGATGATCTTGCTGCTCACTCTCGCAAGAGAATGGATCATGCTACACACCTTCGACTGGTTTTTGAAAGATTCTGCTACTATAGAATCTGACTCAACTGTCATAAATGCATCTTTTGCGTTAGATCTGGTCGTCTCTTAGGATTCCTAGTCTCTGAGATAGGGATCATCATAGATCCACCTAAGGTTGAGGCAATTCTTCAGTTGCCTCCCCCGCGCACGATTAGACAGCTTCAAGGTTTACAGGGGAAAGCTAACTTTTTGCGTCGGTTTATTGTGAATTATGCCAATATCACTAAGGGTTTCATGCGCCTATTGAAGAAAGACACCCTATTTATCTGGGATGAGTGAGCCCATAGTCTTTTGATGCTTTAAAAAAGCCTTGGTATCGGCCCCTCTGCTGAAATATCATGATTACAATAGAGATTACTTGTTGTATATCATCGCGTCTGAAGAGACCATTGGTATGGTTCTAGTCCAGGAGGATGATGAGCTCCACGAGCACGTCATCTACTATCTTAGTTGAAATTTAGCCGGTCCTGAATGGAATTACTCACAAGTTGAAAAGCTATCTTTGGTTGTCGTCCACGCAGTCCAACATTTACGACACTATATATTTATTTGAAAAACTACTGTGGTTGTCAATGTTAATCCATTTCAATACGTCCTCACTGGACGTATCATAGGAAGAAAATATAATAAATGGATTGTCATCCTACAGAATTTGATCTCGACTTTGCTTCGGCCAAGTCTAAGAAATCACTAGTTTTTGCAGAGTTAATATCCAATTTCCCATGATTAGATGAATATGTTATTCATATCGATTCATTCGCGGATGAACACATTTTTCTTATCTCATCATCCGACCCCTGGTATGGAGATATTGTTTTATATCTTCAAACCTTGAAGTTTTCTCAACATCTCTCGCGAGATGATCGACGGCGTGTTAGATACCAAGCCAAAAAATATACAGTCATCGGTGACACTTTGTATCGTTGAGGAATAGATAGCATATTACGTCATTGCTTAACTCACAAAGAAGCTGAGTTAGTCCTTAATGATTACCACAAAGGGGCTTGTGGCGGTCATCTATCCGGGCTTGCGACAACCCAAAAAATCTTGCGAGAAGGTTACTTCTAGCCCACCATATTTAAAGATTGTATTGAAGTGGTTCAGAAGTGTCACCCCTGCCTAGTGTTCACTCAAAAAATGTGCTCGCACCCAGCCCCTCTCCACCCAGTCATTATCGTCGGTCCCTTCACTAAGTGGGGAGTAGATTTTGTTAATTGAAACCCAACTTCGGATGGGGGGCATAAACAAATTATCGTGGTTGTCGACTACTTCACCAAGTGGGCCGAAGCCATGCCTACCTTGAAATCCGATGGGAAGACTGCAGCTTTTTTCGTATTCAACCAAATTATCTCCCGGTTGGGTATCCCGAGTGAGATTGTCACTGATCATGGCAGTTATTTTCAAAATGAAATGATGATAGAACTAGCATCTAAGATGGGGTTTAAACATGATCACTCATCTCCTTATTACCCCTAGGAAAATGGGCAAGTAGAGGTCGTCAATAAGTCTCTCAAGACCATTTTGCAAAAAACTGTCAGTCGGAGCAATTCCAACTGGCACATCATGTTATATCCCGCACTTTGGGCATACCGAACCTCGATTAAGATTACCACCAGTTTTTCTCCATTTCAATTAGTACATGGTGTGGATTCGATACTTCCCGTTGAATGCGAAATCCCTTCTCTCAAATTGGCAGTTGAGCTCCTACCTGACACTTCGAATTTAGAGTGACACCTTGTACACCTAAAGGGTCTTGATGAGAAGCGTCGAGACGCCTTTACGGCTATCGAGGCAAACAATAAACGTGTCAAGGTTCAGTATGATAATTATGTCTATCCCTGGTTGTATGCTAAGGGTGACGGATCATGGCTCATCCGGGCATGACCTCTTCTACATGTGGCCTTAAGCTTCCCTGAGCTTCTCTATGGAAAAAACACTTGTAAAAGTCCTCAAATGGATCTTAAACCTATCCCAAAGTGTTCAAAGCATAATAATTAACCAAAAATGATTATTCAATCACAGAAAACAAATATAGGCTCATATGAGCAAGACCTCAAACAATGAGGGCTTCAAGCTCCCTGGAGATTCCTGAAACTTCAATGGTTAAAACTCTACAAAATAAGTCTTCAAATGGATTTGAAAATAGTGACAATGGATTCAGAATGTCCAAAAACCCCTAGTTGGGCTTTTACGGCACCTCATTCGGCCAAAAAATGAAGAAGATAGGCCTCCTGCCATTCTCTTCCTTCAAGCTTGCTGCCTCTGGTTCGCCAAAATGCACCTCCTTGCATTCAACCAAGAACACGCATGTTTTTATTTGCTTAAACCCAGCACTGGAAGCAATCGCATAATGATGCAAACTGTAGGATGGTTATGGGCGCGCCAGCCCCTAATCGACAAACTCTCGGGCACATGTGGGTCATAGAACCGACCGCATATACAAAAAGGGCTAACCTTTAAAGCCAACAGTTAAGCGCCAAGTGTCGGGCACATGGACTACCCATTGAAACCATGCTAACCATTTGATAAAACAAATGCACGCCAACTATTACATTGGGGTCATATGGTATATACGGTGTGCGACCGGGGGCCCCATTTAAAATACAACTCCCACGCGCGCCCTCCGTGTGGTATGTGGTCGCATGGTATAACACAAAAGACCACGTGCTTAACCATTTGAACAATCCAAATTCCTGCGCGCGCAACTTCATTCAAGTCATATGGTATATAAGGTGTGCGACCGGGGGCTGGGGCTAAGCCCCAGCCCTGTCCACGCCCAACTCACACATTAATTCAAATTAAATGTAATTAAAGCCATAGATATAACAAGGAACAAAGAATGGCGCGCCACTCGGGTGGCCATTGCCAAAGCGTTGCATGGTGGGAGGAGGTCCGGGGTTCAATACCCATGGACTCCATAAAATTTTGACCAACCATTGTCAAAAACGGGGTGCCACGTGGCAGCCCATGACTGGGCCATGTGGCACCAAAACACTTGCCAAAACAATGCCACGTGTCATCAAATGATTCATCCAAYCGTCAGCCAATCCGAAACTGCCATGTCAATGTACGACCATGCCACATCAGCATCTGTATGGACTGTATGGAATGCATAGTCAGCTTCCCTATTTTTTACCTGTTTGAYGATTCGAACAGATCGTGATATCTCTCGCTCCCGACGTCCATTTGAACCCAAACAAGTTGCGTTGGGTTCGTGATGATGAGGGCTACGCTCCTGTTCGTTTTGAGGCAATTCTGAGAAAGTTGATTTTTGAGCTAAATTTTGACCCCTGGTCCAGATTTTGATCATCCAGGTCACAAAAGAAGTAAGAAACAGTCATGATCTTTGGTTGATGGATAGTGGCTGCAACAATCATATGATAGGTAACAAAGATTTATTTTCTAGTTGAGATAGCTTTGTCACATCTCAAATTAAGTTCGGAGATGATTATCAAAAGAAAGTTTTAGGCAAGGGTGTAATTTATGTATTGACCAAACAAGATGAAAATAAGGATATTCATGATGCTTACTATGTACCTAGTTTTAGACATAATCTAATGAATGTAGGGCAGATGAATGAACATGGTTATAAGGTCATTTTTGAAGGTTCCAAGTGTACAATCTTGGACAAATCAACCAATAAGAAAATCATAGCCACAATACAAATGACCAAAAATAGAATGTTTCATTTGATATTGACAAATGTAAATTTGTTACAGTAATATGCCCAAAATGTATGAAAATTATATGAGACTTGTAAATTTGTCACAGTCATATGCCCAAAATGTATCAAACTCATATGAGACTTGGTTGTGACATCTTAGATATGGCCATTTATCATTTAATAGTCTCAATAGTTTACAGAAGAAGTCTATGGTTAAAGGTTTTCCCATTATAAATGAACAAAAAAAATCTTGTGAGAGTTGTATTTTGGCCACACACTAAAGGGATAGTTTTCCCGATGTTTCCTACAGAGCAAAAGAACACCTCAAGGTTGTGCATATAGACCTTTGCAGTCCAATGCAAACTCAATGAATAGGAGGCAGTTTTTATTTTCTAACATTCTTTGATGATTTTAGTAGAAAAACATGGGTGTATTTGTCAAGAACAAATCAAAGACATTTGAAAAATTTAAATAATTTAAATCTTTGACAGAGAAACAGAGTGGGAAGTACATCAAATTACTAAGATCAGATCGAGGAGGTGAGTATGACTCCAAAGAATTTGCATCATATTACAGGCAAAATGGGATCAAGAGATAGTTTACCACGAGATACACTCCAGAGTAGAATGGAGTAACTGAAAGGAATAATCAAACAATAATGAATATGGCCAAAAGTATGTTGAAGGAAAAAAAATTGTCAAATGAATACTGGGCTGAAGTAGTGGCATACTCAGTTTATATTTTGAAATTGTCACCAACCAGTAGTGTGAAAAAAAAAGTCCCTCAAGAAGCTTGGAGTGGTATGAAATCAAGTGCTTCTCATTTTAAAGTTTTTGGCTGTGTGGATTATGCTCATGTTCTTGAAGAGTTGAGGAGAAAGATTGATGATAGAAGTGAAAAATGTGTATTTTTTGGATATAGTGAGCAGTCTAAAGAATATTGGTTGTACAATCATGTTACTAAGAAGTTGATAGTAATCAGAGATGTGAAATTGCAAGAAGATATTGGGATAACCAAACAAGTGAAATGATTGTAGATCTGATTACTTCTATATAGGAAGACAAACATGTGGAAGCCATAGGAAAACAATATTCTCCACCAAGACTTCCAGTATTAAAAGTAAAAGGCCAAGGAGAACAAACAAAGAACATATCTTCTTCTTCTTATAGTAATGAGACTTCTATAACTAATGGGTTCTGATAATGAAGAGACTATAAAAATTTAAGACAATTCTCCATAGATTTATTTAGAATGAAAGTACATTAACTAGTCTTGGTCCTTTCCTCCCACATAAAACTCTTATTTATATGATGGTAAAGTAGTTCTGGTTATTGGGGATCAATGTCTGAGGTATACAAGTGTACATATTTCATGATCGCCACTCAAGACCACACTTTTGGCATGAATTTATTTTTTTGTGCCATTTTGGAGGTGCTCGCAAGTTGCATGAAGGAACCTAGCGAGTAGCTCACAAGTTTTCAGAAGGAAACTAGTGAGCATCTAAGAATAGACTCAAAAAATATCTTAAAGGAGTGACAATTCATGGAGAAATCAAAGGAGACTCACCAAACTTAACATATATAGTCAAGGGTCACCAAATCTAGCTATAATGGATTCTTTGTAATGTATGGGGTTAGAAGGGAAGAAAGTGGTTGAAATACATTATAAGACAGAGAAATTTGGCAAGTGAAGCCTAGGTGGATTCTAGCAAACTAAGGATATAAAAGGAACATGCAAACAAAAAAACAAACCAACAAATGACTCCCTTTCCCAAGGTGGGCTTACCCATGCTTAGGTAGAAAAATAAGCATAGTTTCTAAATAAAGTACACTATGGATCCATGAAGCATATAAGATGCAATATCATAACCACAAAAAATACACAATGGATCCATGTCAAAATATTATCGTAGCCATGAGAAAATGCAGAGTGGATTAACATCTCAATGTACATTTGGTGTAAACCCCCCATTCTCCTTGGGGTTGCGCAACCTCCTAGTCAAGGATCTTCAATTCTCGGAGCTGAATTAGCTCTTTTAAACCTTAATGGTATCGCTTGTAAATAAACATAGGCCTTTTTTGTTTCTCGATGCAATTTCTGTAACACTCGTGATCTCTTCTTCTCACTACTGAACGATCATGACTCAAGTGCTAGCTCCTCCTCTGTTAACTCCTTCCCGCATGTGACCTCAGGCTATGTCCACACACGACTTCAGGCATGGTCGAAAGTGGTTTGGGATCAACCCACGTTTCTCCCCACAATTTACTACCAATCACCACACGTCCTTTTTTCAATACCGTGGTTTCAATTGTGGCCCGCTATCAAATTTTTAACATCTGAGTACTTTCCATACCTTTAATCCTTCGTTATTGTTGATCTCAATATATCGATGGTGGTTATGAACCTGATGATTCAAATCTATCCTTTCCTAATTCTATGGATCATAACTAACCCTTCTAAATCAACGAATGTGATTTATTCCATGATTCGGGCTTCAGGAGTTTCAAATCTCAACTCTTGCTTAATCCACAATGGTATCTCCTGAAATAAAATATCTATTGACATTTGTGCCCCTCAAATCGACGATTATAATTTACTTCGAACCTTCTAGGTTATAAGATTTCAATTCTCAACTTCCTAGAGTATTATTATCCGAATTTTGCGATCTGTTGCCACACGTCCCTCTGAATCTGATGGTCCAGATTTTCTTCGGGTCTTCGGGTTTTGACAATCTCAATTCTCAATCGAAACCCAATTTCAATTTACCTGGAGCTTACGATTTGTTGATGTGTATTTCTTCTTAAATCAAATGTCCTTGTTTCCTTCGACTTCTCTTGGATAGATCTTAACCCTTTATCTTGTCCAACTTCCGCAAATTCTTCTTCTGAAGGATTTCTTCGACACTTAGTCGGTTTTTGGTCATGTGCACTCCTTTCATAACTTATAGAAGAGAAAACACTTGAAACTTATTCAATTATTCATAAATTCATTCCTTCACCATGAACATCATACATCCACAAAACACATAACAACAGTAAAACTGTAAAATAGTATCAACATTGTACAATTGGATAAATTTTCTCTGTTCTATTCATTTCAGAAATAAATACATGATTACAAATTTTGCATTTTACAAAACTACAATGAAAATTTGTCTAAGGACTCAAAGCTTCCTCCCTCTTCTTCCTCTTATCTAAATTCTATCACACTCTACTCAAGTGGTTACCTACTCAGCTTAATTAATGCAACCTAATGACTAATACGGGACAATATCCTACACCTGTAATATATTACAGTCGTGTAAGGAATTACAATGATCCTTCAGTTCAAAATGGTGGCCCGATTTTACATACATCTAATTAATTAACGAGAAATTCAAAAAATCTCCACAACACTACCAAGCTGGTTAAGAGTCGGTTTGGCTCTTTCAATGCGTTGATGTGTCGACTTCACTTCCACGTCCTCTTTGTTTTGATTTGATCTTGATGGTCCTATATCAACTTTAGGAGAACAACTGAAGTTGAAAAACACACAATTGGTCATCCAAAAGTACCTACACAATATAAATAGGTGGTGTTGTATGGTCAACTTAGGCATTAGCAACAAATGGAAATGTCGCTAAAGCCGAAGGTAATCACTCCAAATCTATCATATGTATGAATCTACACCATGTGAATAAATAATATGAAGTCAAACATGGGAGAAATTGTATAATCATTAGTCAATGATGTATAATCTCATTCCTAGAACAAATGATGCCCAAAAAATAATCTGAAATCAAACATGGGAGAAATTGTATAATCACTAGTCATTGATGTATAATCTCATTCCTAGAACAAATGATGCCCAAGAGCCTTTAGTGTGGACCTCCATCTAATATATGTAGAAGAGCAGTAAACACATAAGTAAAGGGAGATAACAGTAAATAGCAACTTTATTATAAAATATTGATAAATTGTTTTTTGTTCTAAATGTAAAAGATGAAGATAATAGTAAACATCAACTTTACTATAAAATATTGATAATTTTTGGTTGTTCCAAATGTAAAAGACTAAGGAAATCTAAATACTAGTTTGTAATTATTCATTATAATGGATGTATTCCCCTTGTTATAGCAAGATTTGCCTCACCATTGCTATCTTGCACAGAGGGCCTTTTTCCATTTCCCTATGCAGACTTATCAACCCCCTTTTTTAATAAGTCCAGAGCCAAAATTATATATTTTTCCACATATACGCTTCCTAACTACTTTGCAAGATGCATATATGCTAGCTGCTCCACTACAGCTCGCGTATATCAGGATTTGTGCCACAAAATACAAAATGAGGTCGAGTTTCCATGTCACGATAGAAGATTGTTGATCCTTGGCCTTCCATATACTGGAAACATTCCAACTTGGACCTTCAGTTTCATTTTGAAGGCTATAAGAGAACAATTTTGAGATATGTAAAAGAGAGAGAAAGCATTCAACTTTGAGATCAAAGTTACTCCAGACAAATTACTTTGTATTGAGTCTACATCCCTTTGTCCCTCATGTCTGAACATAGTGTTCATCCCCCAAGATCTTCCCTTACTGTCAAGGGGATCTCATTATCTCTTTTCTATGAGCTTGCCTTTGGTGGATGATTGAAGTGGTGGAGACCCAATTGGAAGGAACTTGGTTTCTTGGTTTCGAACTGTGCCAACACGGAAGTATGTAATGTTGATACTTCTATTGATCAATTATTAATAGAAATACTCCTTTCCCGTCCTATCGATATCTTGCAAATATATGATTATCATCCATGGACATGTTTGTTATGTTTATTAATGGATTGTGCTATCTGATGTGCTAACTCATTTTATATACTGTCACTATATACTTGCATTGCTTGTTTGTTGAGAACTTCTTGCAGGTGTAAAGCTTTGGGTCAAAGTGCTCAATGGTGGAACGACATCAAATGATTGGATCGAGGTAGGCTTCTTCCTTGTATTTCACATTAGTTTATATAGAACATGTTGGAATTGAGTTGATTTCTACAATCATACCTATCTGTTGTGGTTTACCCTTGGCCATAGAGAGTTTTTCCCTTCTAACAGAATTGGAAACTCCACTGGGGAGAGATATTCCTTCTAAGGATTGAAGTATTTTTCCTTCTTACATTACTCTTTTGCCTTTGTATTTCTTGTCGTATCACATTTGGACAGAGTCTGTTCACTATGGGTCTGATTTTTCATCCTTTTAACCTTGCCTAGACTTGTTTTAAAAGATATACACCCTTTTTACCCTGACAGTCGTGTGTATATGCTTGTTGTCCCACTACAAGAGGTGTATATATGCCCTTTTTTCTTGAACAGGAGCGTATACCACTTCCCCCTTGCTTGTTTTCTTGGTTTAGTGACTGTTGGGTAGGTTTTGAGGATCACTGAGCCTTCTTAGGTCTCTGTAGTACCTGTTGAGATTGTCTGGGATGACAGGAAACCTTTTTGGAGTTGAATTTTTGGGCAGCATATTTCTCTTTGTTTTCTGTTTTTGATTTGTCCTTGGTAGTTGGGCTGTCTGCTTAGCTGCTTGGTATTCTTCTCGAGTGATTGCTTTTATACATAGTATAAGTTATATATCAAGTCGCTTATCAATCCATGAATTTTCTTTTTAAATACATTGAAAATACAAAAAATAATAGGCATTTTGTATTGGTTGGTATTTTTGTCTTTGAACCTTTATCATCAGCTTAGCACATTTAGCAAAAGATTGCATTTTACTTCTGAGTTGCAGAGTTAAAATTGAATATTTCACTGTTTTTATTTAGCATATCATTCACTAAAAAGTTAAAGTTAGGCTTTGCATTATATCTATTTTTATTTTCATGCAGAGACATAACACCATGAGTTTCATTTATGTACTTCTTTGAGTAATCACGACCAATAAAATTTACACTTTAAACTAAAATTGATTAGTCACGATTTTATGTTTTAGGATGCACAAACTAACCTAAGATTTAGTGCCTTGGAATAGGATTTTGTGAGTAAACTTATCCAAGTCAATTAAATCAACTTATGTGTATGAGACAGGGAGTTGATAAATCCATTGTATAATTGGTAATATCAGGAGGCTCCACTCACACCGGAGTTAATCAGGAGGTCGTGCGAAGTTAGTTGAAGGGATAACCCCTAGATACTCACCTATCATCAGAGATATTTCTGTGGATTTATTCGTATTTGGAGATCTTGCTAGTGCCCATACCTTTGTGAGAGGCAGTGCTTTCAAGTTTTTGGGCTTTGCTACCCTGCCCATATGGTGATTCGAACTTATGACTACTCACTTGTGCATCGGTTATACAATGGTTTATTAGTTTATTGACTTAGGTTTCTCATAGGTTACTTGCAGGGGTTATTTTGCTTGTATCCTGAGTGAGATAGGGGTCGAACAACACACAACCTTTATGGAGGATTACCTCTATGGGGGGGTCTAGCCAATTGGTTGTTAATCCTATGAGGGCCCTTATATCTGATTTTGTTACCTCCAAACTTTAGCAGGGAGTCTCAGGTCCCTCTTGGACGAGGCATACCTTCTTTAGCGAGGGAGGCCACTCAACCACTTTAGCCTGTTTGCTTGCATATTGGTCGTTTGACTTTTTGGTATGCTCTTTGATTACTAGTTGGCCTTAGGATATATTTTTATTTGTTGAGAGTCATAATTCATCGTGGAGTCAGACCAAATTCCTTGCAGGTCCCGTCGGTTGTTACAGTTACCACCGATTTTCGATCCATTGCCTTCTAAAAGGCGTAGAGTTATCAAGAGTGGTACACACACATCCACTTTTCAGAATTCTGATCCCATAAGGATGAAACCTGACTCTAGTATTCAGAACACTGGGAGTTCATCAACTCCCAATCCCACTATAGTTAATTGCACTCCTTTGACACCTACAGCTGCTACAGTTGCAGTGTCAGAGGCCTACATCGGCACTATGGCTCGGCCCGTAGTCAATGCTTTGTCTCTTGCTACTAGTCCGTTTTCTTATGGTATTCTAAGTTTCACTTCGTAGTCTTCGACTACCATCCCAGCTGTTGGCCATAAAGCTAGCCTTGGACTTGGGGGCACCACAGCTTCTTACACTCCATTTGCATTTCGTAGATCTCATGTCCCCCAAGTGAATCCTAAAGTAGGAAGTGTCCCCTTCCCTAACCCTAGGTCTAATCCTTTTACGGATGGATGGAACAACCAAGCTGGCAGACAAGTTCCGCCCTGTATCCCTATCCCCTCGGTGTCAAATTCGACCAATACTTTTGGCATAATGAATCCACTTCAATCCTCTAGATTCCCACCCAGAGGAGGTCAGTCTTATGTCTTGGGCACCCCCCAACCTAGATCTAATCCAGTTGGGGGAAGTTTTAACAACCCTCAGTTTGGAGCTAATCCAATTGGGGGCAATTTTCATAACTCTTATCAGAACATTCCTGCTGGAATGATGCCCAATCCATATTTCACAAATCCGCCCGGAGGAGGGTCTTTTAATTCTGGACAAGGTTTCGGTCCTTACCAGAACCCTGGATGGAACGCAACTCCTAATACTCAGTCTTTTGTAGGAGGATGGGGTCAAGTGTTGCAACCCCGTATTCCCTTTCTAGCCATGCTTAATCTGTCAGATTTGTCTAAAATAATGAACGACCCAGTGAGTCATGATCCCACATGGCCCCCTGTCCCCACTAAGATTTCGTCAGACATTCCAAAGTTTGAAGGAAAGAATGGCGAGGACCCTGGTGATCACGTCACTACTTTTCACCTCTGGTGCTCATCAAATTATTTGAATCACGATTCTATTAGATTACGATTGTTTCAGTGCACTCTTATCAGAATTGCATCACAATGGTACATTGAGCTACCTAGGGGAACATATGGGTCTTTTCAACAGTTAGTTCTAGCCTTCCTTAACCATTTTCAGCTACCCATTCGTTACGATGTTGGCCTTGAAATTTTGTCAACTTTACACTAGGGTTCCAACACTCATATTTCGGACCATATCTAGAAATGGCGTAGGAGAAGATGGTTACTTAAGACTCCCATACCCCCAGCCTTTCTTTTAGAATGGTTTTTAAAATCTTTGCACACTCCTATTTCAAAGGACGTTGTTGCTTCCAGGGTATTCAGTGAGGAAGAGGCCATTTTTAGAGCCCAACAATTCGATTTGATCTATGCTCAGTCGGGGATGTTATACCACCTTCTTTCCGATGCACCACAGTCGACTCATGATCCTAGACAGTGTCCTGGGCCCCATGTTGATGGCATTGTGGGGTCCACCAATGTAAAGTCCGCAGACTCGGCAACGAAGTCTGCCAGAGGACCAGCTTCATCTGGATCCTCCAAACCCACCCAATCGATGGATGTACATTCTGTGTAGTCGTCGAAAAACCCAAATGGTGACCAACAACCAGATGGGAATAAACAAAAAGGTTGAAATAATCGTAGAGGTGGGAAGAATAAACCCAAGGACAATAATAATAATGGAAAACGGAATGATAATGCTGGAGAGGGCATGGAAGAAAAGCGTAAGGTTAAGTTTCCTTGTAAACTTTGTACAGATGATCACCTTACACACTTATGCCCAAAACTTGTGGAAACTGCGAGGCTTTTAAATCTTCTGCCAGCTGTGCTAACGAATCCTTTTCCTCACAACCAGCACTTAGCCTCGAGTCAAAACCCACCATCGCAAGATGCCAACCATGTTTGTATCAATATGGTCGGCACAAAAATCGATATAGTCACTCACTCTCCAGACTACATCTCTTCAAAAGCTAGTACCAGCCTAGAAGCTCCTCCTCCCCCCTTGGAGACGAATTTACAGATCGAGAAACTAGAGCCACCACTTCGTATTCCGAAAGGATTATTCAAGCGCTCTACCCATAAACCTAATGCTAAAGCCACCTAGAACTACTATATCCTTGAGGATCTGGGCCAAACACCTTGTGTGATGTCTGCTTTGGAGGTACTCCAAACGTGTCCATCATAGAGGAATGTCTTACTCTCTACCTTAGGAGCTCCAAGACCTAGTGGCTCGAAGATCATCAAGTTCGATATCACAGATGTGAAGCCTCTCTTACCATACCATGTGATTTTCCAAATCCATGTAGAGTATTCTAAATATACCATCAAACGAGTGGTCGTTGATGAAGTTGCTGCCACTTGCGTGATGTCCTTAGCCTATTTGAAAGCTATCGGTTATCCAACCCTTTCAAATTCATTGACCATGTTGACCGCATTCGACGGTCATTCCTTCCACCCTCATGGTATTCTCCCCACCTTTTCGATCCAGTTAGGTGGGAATACAGTAGAAGAGGAAGTAGAGGTAGTTGATGCACCTCTCAATTATAACCTGTTACTAGGTCGCAATTAGACTTACGCTATGATCGTCGTCGTATCGTCTATTTTCCGCACGCTTTATTTTCCTCATCAAGGGGAGATTGTGACGATCGACCAGTTATCCTTTGCATACTCTAGCCCGAATGCATCTATTGGACCATCGATCCCTGTGGTCGACAATTCTTAGCCGACAACTGAGAATATCGGTGTCGAAATGTATTCTTCCCTCATGGGTACTTTCAACTTCTTGGCATCGATTCACCACATTTATGCCATGACCAATACGCCTGCTTCAGTAGAGAGGTCCATCCCTTTCCACACTTCATATTTCAGTGACCCTTGGACACTACCTTCTCCGACTTCATCGATTGAAGGTCAGTCGCATGTTGGCATGGCTATGCCACTATCAGCAACAAAGATTGCATATCAAGCTACCCTTGACTCTTCTGTCAATCCCGATTTTGTTCCCTCGCAGACGGTCGAGGAGGATCCAGTTCTCAGGCCCGTGTGGGCCACTTCGTTATCTTGTTCACATGATTTCTTGGATGAGACTTTTCCTTCGGACAAAGCCATCCTTGAAGCCACAAATGTTTTTGAGAGACCTTGGGACGATATGCATCATCAATCTTATTTTCTCCCAAGTCTTGAAAAAATTGAGCAAGATGATTTTAGATCTACCCTAAGTGAGATAGTCAACCACGCCGTAGTTCCACTTGATACACATGGAATTTACGTCGAAGGGAATATGGCGAGTATTTCTCCCACTGTCCAGATCAATATCTCTCATACCCCTGGCAACATTGAAAACGTAAACATAGGTGCAGATTGTTCGCCAGAAGAGATTATGATCTACACCAACCTCTTCAAAGAATTTCAAGACGTATTCGCTTGGTCATATGAAGAGATGCCAGGGATCGACCCCCATATTGTCGAATATGAGATTAGGACTTACCCAGATTCTAAACTAGTTTGACAACGTCTTAGCGTTGTTATCCTAGGAAGGCCCCCTCTATTAAGGCAAAGGTAGAGAAGCTACTTAATTCCAGCTTTATCTACCTGGTTCCCTTGACCGAATGGGTATCCAACCCCGTTCCCGTGAATAAAAAGCAAGGAACCATCCGTGTGTGTATGGACTTTCGTGACCTGAACAAGGCCTGTCCTAAAGATAACTTCCCCACACCTTTCATTGATCAGATTCTCGACGAGTGTGTAGGAAGCAAAATATTTTCTTTTATGGATGGATTTTCAAGCTATAACCAAATCCAGATCAAACCCAAAGACCAACATAAGACGGCATTCATATGTCCTTGGGGAAAATTTGCATACCGGAAAATTCCTTTCGGCCTGAAAAACGTTGGAGCAACCTTACAATGAACCATGACTTTTTCTTTTCATGATCTCAAACACATAGTCGAAGATTACCTCGATGACCTTGCTCCTCACTCTCGCAAGAGAATGGATCATGCTACGCACCTTCGACTGGTTTTTAAAGATGTTGCTCCTATAGAATCCGACTCAACCATCATAAATGCATATTTTGCATTAGATCTGGCCATCTCTTAGGATTCCTAGTCTTCGAGATAGGGATCATGGTAGATCCACCTAAGGTTGAGGCAATTCTTCAGTTGCCTCCCCCGCGCACGATTAGACAGCTTCAAGGTTTACATGCGAAAGATAACTTTTTGCGTCGGTTTATTGTGAATTATGCCAATATCTATAAGGGTTTCATGCGCCTATTGAAGAGAGACACCCCATTTATCTGGGATGAGTGAGCCCAACAGTCTTTTGACGCTTTAAAGAAAGCCTTGGTATTGGCCCCTCGATTGAAATATCTTGATTACAGTAGAGATTACTTGTTGTATATCGCCGCATCTGAAGAGACCATTGGTATGGTTCTAGTTCAAGAGGATGATGAGCTCCGCGATCATGTCATATACTATCTCAGTCAAAATTTAGCCGGTCCTGAATGGAATTACTCACACGTTGAAAAGATAGCTTTGGTTGCCGTCCACGCAGTCCAACGTTTAAGACACTATATATTTCTTTGAAAAACTACTGTGGTTGTCCATGTTAATCCATTTCAATATGTCCTCATTGGACGTATCATAGTCAGAAAATATAATAAATGGATTGTCATCCTACAGAATTTGATCTCAACTTTTCTTCGACCAAATCCAAGAAATCACTAGTTTTTGCAGAGTTAATATCTGATTTCCCATGATTAGATGAAGATCTTATTCATATCGATTCATTCATGGATGAACACATTTTCCTTGTCTCGTCGTCCGACCCCTGGTATGGAGATATTGTTTTATATATTCAAACCTTGAAGTTTGCTCAACATTTCCCGCAAGATGATCAACGACGTGTTAGATACCAAGACAAAAAATATATAATCGTCGATGACACTTTGTATCATCGAGGAATAGATAGCATCTTACGTCATTGCTTAACTCATGAAGAAGTCGAGTTAGTCCTTAATGATTGCCACAAAGGGGCTTGTGGCGGTCATCTATCCGGGCTTGCAACAACCCAAAACATCTTGTGAGAAGGTTACTTCTGGCCCACCATCTTTAAAGATTATATTGAAGTGGTTAAGAAGTGTCACCCCTGCCAAGTGTTCACTCGAAAAATGCGCTCACACCCATCCCCTCTCCACCCAGTCATTATTGTCGGTCTCTTTACTAAGTGGGGAGTAGATTTCATTGATTGCAACCCAACTTCAGCTGGGGGGCATCAACACATTATCATGGTTGTCGAATACTTCACCAAGTGAGCCGAATCCATGCCTACTGTGAAATCCGATGGGAAGACTACAACTTTTTTCGTATTCAACCAAATTATCTCCCGGTTTGGTATCCCGAGTGAGATTGTCACTGATCATGGTAGTTATTTTCAAAATGAAATGATGATAGAACTAGCATCTAAGCTGGGGTTTAAACATGATCACGCATCTCCTTATTACCCCCAGGCAAACGGGCAAGTAGAGGCCGTCAATAAGTCTCTCAAGACCATTTGCAAAAAACTGTCAGTCGGAGAAATTCCAACTGGCACATCATGTTATATCCCACACTTTGGGCATACCGAACCTCAGTTAAGACTACCACCGGTTTTTCTCCATTTCAATTAGTACACGGTGTGGAGTCGATACTTCCCATTGAATGTGAAATCCCTTCTCTCAAATTGGCAGTTGAGCTCCTACCTGACACTTCGGATTTAGAGCGACGCCTTGTACACCTAGAGAGTCTTGATGAGCAGTGTCGGGACGCCTTTATGGCTATCGAGGAAAACGAGAAACGTGTCAAGGTTCAGTACAATAAGTATATCTGTCCTTGGTTGTATGTTGAGGGTGACTTGGTCCTCTTGTATGACCAAGCCAAAGAACCACTAGGGGCAGGCAATTTTAAACCCATGTGGCACGGTCCTTATATCATGCGATGTGTTCTAGAAAAAAGAGCCTACGAGTTGGAAGATTATGAAGGGAATAAATTGGCTGAGCCCAGAAATGGGCTCTACTTAAAAAATTATTACGCTTGAGCCCTGGTCTTGGGCAAAACCCTTTGTATACTAATGTAAATTTAGTGTATATACACCTTTTCCCCTTTTCTGTCTTTGGATTTCTTATCGAGTTTTCCCTTTTGTTGGCAGATGTCAACGTAATCTTTGGTCTGTGTAGGATTAGTAGACAGAGTCATTTGTCATACACGGAACTTAGCTTCAATTTCTTGGGTGATTTACTTGTCTGAGGGTCAGCTGGTGTCTTTAGGTGGCATATGCCTAGGGCCATCCACGATTAATGTGTCCGAATATAGCATCGTTATAGAATTATTGTGTGATGCTATCTCACATGGTATTCGCTCTATAGAGGTGCACCTGGATTCTCAGTTAGTCGTACATCAGTTAAACAGTCATTATCATGTGTATGATCCGACGTTACTCCATTGATTCCTATGGGTACGTCTTTTAGAATGACAATTTGATTTTATTACATATTTTCACATTCCTAGAAGTTCTAATCATGTATCTGATGCCTACGATAATTATGTTTTGGATTGGCATTTGTCACATTAATAAAGAAAAGAATACCATTAAATCAATGTACACATTGTAAGATATAAGTACAGCTGAAGATCCCTCTTTTTTATATTTCCAAAAAATATGGTGTTTTATATTACAAAATTGGGGCTAAAACCCTCAAAAATACATATACATCCGATATACATGTCCTATGACATCTATGCCTATGGCGTTGGATGAGTCTCGTGACAGAAAATCATGGTGTTGGCGAGACACCGAAAAATTCATACCCATGCTCTAGGTACACCGACAACCTGCCTCTGCATGGCTTCAGGTAGATCCTCCACCTGAACCATAGGAATCCTCCGTGTCAAACGCGACAAGTTGCCTTACACATTTTGAAGGATTCTCTCTGCCTCTCCTCCCACTACCTCATCTACCTGGTGCCTCTGCCTGTGTCATAGGAATCCCTCTAGCCATTGCAGACCCACGTCTTCAACCACACAAGTATCGAGTTAATATTTAAAAACACCATCCAAAAAATATTTTTTTTCTTTTAAAATACAAAAATACAAAAAATGAAATATATATAAAACATTGTTTACCTATGGCACCGTAGGCGGCTCTTGGTGGAAGCAGCATATCAGGATCACCTCTGAAATCAATTCCCGCATAGGGATAGTTGTCCAGAGCTATGATTTGTCTCCCCCACCATAAGAAAAAATCATCGTTGTAGGGTGTCACCACCCTACCTTCCCCCTGTCGTCTCATGACCTCAACCCATCATGCCATAGCTAGATCGTGTGACCCTCTAGGAATAATATCCACTCTAGGTCCTAGGCTTGGGATCCACTCGAAAAAGAATCTACAAAGGATAGAGGCAAACTAAAAGTTTATCTTTGCCCCCTACTTGCACTCTGTCAACTGACCTTTCATGTTGGTCAATAGTGAGGTACACCAATCGTACACGGTAGGTATCACACACTCGAGTGTGTAAAACATAAGCGGTCTCGATGCTTGATGCAGGGAGGCCGACCCTATAATCCTAGTAAGCATGAGAACAATAATATTCAAGCTGAGGTTACCTATAGCCTGGATAGGGATTTGACTTCCCACCATGGGAGTCCCTGCAACACAGTGGGCCTCGATGTATTCTTCGACCTTCATCCCACTTCTGGCCCCACGTGACTTAAGTTCCATGACCTCTCCTCGGCGTGAAAGTCCTGTCAAGAAGTAGATGTCCTCTACTTTGATCCTTAATGGTTTCCCATCAAGGATAAATCTCTCACTATCTGGATCCCAATAGCCCACTAACATCTCCAATAACCTCACTTGGGCCCTCATTCCTTTGAGAGCCCAAAAATTGTATAGACCACATATTTTTAATGTCACTTGAGCCACCGGATCCCTTTCCACTGCTGCATCTAATTCCTTTTGCTCTCTCTCCCTCCACTCCAACACCATCCTGCAAAAACCAAATCAATTTTTGAGCTAAAAAATCATTTTTTTCCATTTTGCACACGTATACGCAGTTTATCCAAGAATAGTGGTGGGTAGGGCCTGATATACTCCCCATGTATTTCACATAGGGGCGTATATCTGGTCGTATACATGACATATTAGTAGAAACCCGCATATATCAAAAAACACAATTTGCACCCTTAAAAACTAAAAAAATGGACCCCAATTCAAAATTGTAAACCATTGAATTTGAAGAGGATGGGATGAAGAGTTACCTGGAATAGACGGTTTGCGATTCCATTGCCTATTGCTCCCACGATCGTCGTTTGAATTCTGGAGGTATGTTAGTCCAAATTGCACTATTTTGGGTGAAAATGAAAATGACATAGTAAATTGTGATTTTATTACTATTTATAAAACATTTTTACCCATTTGATATAGTTTTATGTCATTATTTTGTCTAATGAACTAATACAAAAGTGGTTATAAGATGGTTTTTGTAGTTTCGACTCAATTTTCTTATAAATTTCAATGTCATGGTTGGTCGTTCATATCCTCAGGCAGGTATATTCATAACCTAGCATATAGGATAGGTATTCACTACATCGTGTAGTTTTTCACTATCCTCCAATTACCACTTTTTACACCTTAGGTACGGACCCATTTATTGCGACGCATTAACCTCCATTTTCTATCATAGCATCGTTAATAAATGGTAGAAACTTACCAAACATGGGTACCCTAGTTAGAACCTCTTTGTCATTTGGGGCCCATGCCGAGATTTATTCCTTAAGACTGGGAGTCCATTAGAATTCGATACATGAATTTACAATAAGCCTCATTTATCATTCTTTCACACATGGCCTTATTACCCACGGACTCCCAAAAACATGAGTCTTAGTCAAGCTCTTTTCCGACTTGTTACTAAAAATTGAAAAGATCGTCGAGTGATTTGTCCCTTTCACACTCGTTAAAATTGGATTTGAAAGATCATGAGTCTTAGTTAAGCTCTTTTCTGACTCTCTATCAAAAGTGTAAAAGATCGTTGAGTGAACTTTTATTCTTCACACTCGTAAATTGGATTTGAAAAGACGTCTATTTGGCACAATTTTACCCCTTTTTCACACCAAGTAGAGTAAAAGATATAAAAAAGAAAAAAATTGGCGTTAAATTGTGATTGTATCCCATGCCCTTGCTTGCGGTATTGAGCCTTTAGCCGGTTCTCACTTTGCGTTATAAACCATGGCCCAAGTAGTTTTCATCCTCAACCAAGCAGAGCCTTGTCTATATCCTTCGCAATTTGACACCCTATACGCTAGAGGGAACATCACCCCGAGTGTCCATCTCTTGCATGCATTTCCATGAATTGACCATAGGTACGTTCCACTACTCGAACTAGTTTTGTTTACTTGCGACACTCATTCCCTCCTCTGTATCATAGCATTCACTTGTTATGAAAAAAAAAAAAAAGACGGGCGGGAAGGGAGTACTATATTGTAATTGGAAGCAATCGTGTCACCTTTGAACAGAGAACAAAGTTATTAAGTTCTTGTGTCATCATAATTTTGGGTTTAGCATGGACTTAGGAAGTTGATCTCATTACAGAATTTTCTCTATCGACTGGTTAATCTTCCAGCCACTATAGAGAACATTATGGATGCCTCCTGCATCTAATTGTCAAATCATTAAGTCTATGCTGCCAGAGTCCACCGTATGTCTCATGCTCTTGTTCAAAGAAATTCTATCAACCTGTGTCGGCCACTCTTCAGAAATCTTGACTTCGCATGTCGGTCATACCCTTAGTTTGTCTTAGAATCACATGATACTTTGGTCTTATGATGTAACTTGGCCCTACTTTCATCATTGGTAGGTCACCTTGAACCCAACAATCGACATTTTATCATGGGTTGTTGACTAGGTGGTTTTTCTTGTGTTCGACGACAAGACATCTATTCACACTTTGGGATTCGTGCAGTGTCTTGGATGCCATTAGCCTTATTGGTGGTTTCCTCTCCTTTGTCAGCAGTTTTCATCATTGGCTTCTATTCAGAGGGTCTTTTTCATGTACCACTTGCATTTGGCACACGTGAAAGACGCACAGGGTCGTTGGTTCGTGAACATGTTCTTCGTCCGATCTCCACCAAATCATGAAGCTCCTGCTTTGTTCCTCATGCTGACTGATGAGAGATGCCTTAATGCTCTCCTTTTAGTGGGTCTCTTTCCATCGACTTCATCTTATGTATTCTGGATACGAGACTTAGAGATTTATGAGTACCTTGAGGTTTGCAGTCATTAGTGGCAAGCTCTCTCACCATTGACAGATGGGAATACATCAATGTCTCCTGATCAATAGATCTCTCAAATGTTTGACACCAACTCCTTTATTCACATTTGTAGATATGTACCCGGTGCCTTGATACCTACTTTCATCATTGGTAGGTTGTCTCGTGTTTGTTAACGGTATATCTCAATGACCGATAATCAAGCGATGTCTCATCGTGTTCGACCTCAACTCATTTATTCACATGATGAAGACTTGCACCATTGGTGGATTGTATTAAAGACTTGAAGACATCACTTTGTAGACACAGCGTTCCTGAGCTGTTGCTTCCATTTCATCGGACCAGTACCTATTTGAATTTAGCGATCATGGGATTGTACTCTATGGTATACATATATCTTCAGATTGATTTTGAGACTGGTTTCACTGGGCCTTGTTCGTAACTATGACAACTATTGGCATGTAACTACATTTATATTTGCCTACTCATGGCCATGAACACTTGTTGGTATATTTTCCACATGGATCTGCATTGTATTTTTGGCAGCCATGTATACAAAGTTAGTACATAATGTAATGAGCAATTGAGTTCGTCTAGTTGGTTCTCTACAACTCCACTTTTGGGTTATTTATAATGTATTTCGGTCATCAGATACTCCTTTGATCTCACATATTAGGGGGCATCTGTTATAGCAAGATTTGCCTCACCATTGCTATCTTCCATAGAGGGTCTTTTTCCACTTCCCTATGCAAACTTATCAACCCCTTTTTTTGATAAATCCAGAGCCAAAGTTATATATTTTTCCACATATACACTTCCTAACTACTTTGCAAGATGTGTATACGCTAGCTACTCTACTATAGATCACGTATATCGAGATTTGTGCCAGAAAATACAAAATGAGACCGGGTTTCCATGTCACGACAGAAGATCTCTGATCCTTGGCCTTCCATATACTGGAAACATTCCGACTTGACCTTTCAGTTGCATTCTCAAGGCTATAAGAGCACAATTTCGAGCTATGGAAAAGAGAGAAAAAACATTCAACTTTGAGAGAAAAATTACTCTAGAGAAATTACTTCATATTGAGTCTACATCCTTTTGTCCCTCAAGTATGAACACATTGTTCCATCCTTTTGCTACATCCTTTTCTGATTTTCGACGTTTTGGACCAAACTAGTGTGATCCATCATCAGGAAAGCGTTTGTGAGAAATGAAGGAAAAAAGGTGAATAAATACTTGAAAAGTTTTTATAAGGAGCCAACATATTGAAAATGAAATCAAGAATTATAAAAAATTTAGAAATAATGATTGTTTGTTTAAATAATTAATTATTTGTTTGTTTAATAATTAATTATTTGTTTGTTTATTATTAATTTTTATTTTATAAGAGCTGACTGGAAAATGTTTATAAATTAATATCTAGAATTATTCATATTGGCTAGGGTAGGGATCCAATTTTGACTAATTTTCCATCCATCGTCTCTGTTTAGATTATTAGGTTGTTTTTCAATTTCGATTGCTTATCTGAATTTTCTATTGTGATAGTGATCTATCTTGGCAAGGATTTTGGTCTTTTCAATACAAATGTGATGTTTAGTTTTATCTGAGTGTTCTGCGAGAGCTGAGGAACGAGTGCGATTGTGTTTGATGTCAGCGGCATTTTCTTGAATCCTAATTCTAAAGGAACGACCTGTTTCTCCTATGTATTGTTTACCACATGAACACGGGATCATATAGACGCCTTTATGTTCGATGGGATCAACAAAGTCTTTGACTAACCTAAGGGAATTCCTAATAGTGTTTAGGGGTTTGAAAGCTGCCCCAATGTTTTTCTTCTTTAAAATCCTCGCGAGTTTGTCTGTTGTTCCTTGTATGTAGGGTAAGTAGACCTTAGACACATCATTATTTGTTTGTTCTTTATTCCTAGGTGTTTTGGTGGCATTTTGAAAAGCTTTCATTACCTGATGTTTTTTATAGCCATTATTTTTAAAAAGATTGAGGAGGTGATTTTTCTCTTCCTCTAGGTGTTCATCATCAGAAATTCTGAAGGCTCTAGTGGCTAAGGTGTTTAGAACACCTAGTTTTGGGGAGGGGTGATGATGGGAATCGGCATGAAGGTATTGTTCGGTGTGGGTTTTCTTCCTATAAACTTGATGGGATAAGGATCCATCAGGTCTTTTTGTGACTCTGACATCTAGAAAAGGAAGACTATAATTATTTTCAACCTCCATAGTGAACTTGATGTGATCGGATTGTTTATTAAGGTGAGTCACAAATTCATCTAATTTGTCACAACCATGGGGCCAGATGACAAAGGTATCATCAACAAATCTATTTCAGTATTTAGGTTTGAAGGGTGAGGAGTTTAGGGCATTGTTTTCCAAATCTTCCATGAATAAATTGGCTATGATGGGAGAGAGGGGGGATCCCATAGCAACCCCACAGGTTTGTTCATAAACGTCGCCTTGGAAACTAAAGAAAGTGGATTTCAAACAAAGTTCAACTAAGTTGGCAGTGCATAGGTCAGTGATGTTTTTGATGACTTGCATTGCTCCATCAATGGGAATTTTAGTGAAGAGAGAAAAAACATCAAAGATGATGAGGATGTCATCCTTGTCGACTTTAATGTTTTTGATCTTGTTTACAAAGAAAGAGGAGTCTTTAACAAAGGAGCTAGTGTTTCTGACTAAGGGTTTGAGTTTATGAGCTAGGTATTTTGCAAGTTGATAAGTAGGACTGCCTATTGTGTTGACGATGGGTCTAAGAGGGGCCCCTTCCTTATGAATTTTAGGAAGTCCATATATCCTAGGGGTGGAGGGGTAGCTAACAATCAATTTCTTTTTATCATCTTCTTTTATGTTGCTCAATTTAATGGCATTGGAAACTTCTTTTGCAATCTTATTTAAGGGGTTTTTATTGAGTTTCTTATAACTTCCACTGTTATTGAGGTGATCCAACATTTTTTCAATGTAGTTTTCCTTATTCATAACGACAACAGCCCCACCTTTGTCTGCTTTTAGAACAACTAAATTCTTATTATTGTTTATAGATTTTAGAGCCAAAAAATCTTCTTTGGTGATATTGTTCTTTGGTGGTTTTACTCTACGGAGAATTACTGAGCAGTCTTGTCTGATTTCTTCTTTAGCATTATCTGGGAGGTTCTTAATACTATTTTCAATGCTGCATAAGATATCTTCAATAGGAATTTTGCGAGGGGCAATGGCAAAGTTAAGACCTTTTTCTAGTAACCTAGTAGTGTTTTCATGAATGGGATGGGTTGATAAGTTTATAACTAAATTTTTGGGTACAATGGTTTTGACCTGGTTAGTCTTACGTTCAAGGTTGTTGACTTGCGATGAATCTAAAAGAACTCTCTGATGAATACATCTTACTAATTAAACATATTATTTTTTCAATATTTTATAAAATTTAAATTAATAATTATAACATTTTTCAAAAATTTTCAAAATCTTAATTAATAATTGCAACATTCAAACTTCAAAAACCTCTCAAAAATTGCTTTAAATCATCTCCTATAAAATAGAAATCACATCATCCTCATCCATATGATATATGGATGTAAAAGATAATCCCACAACTAATACTAATACTTGTGAAATTAAACTAAATACACTAAAGTATTTTATTATAAAATTCAAGTAAAATTGTGAATTCTATATGAAATTAAAGTATATTTTTATTATAAATTTACTTAGCTATTGAAATATTCAATACCTAGGAAAAAAAGATAAATAAACTCAAAATATTGTCATCATTTTCATTGTTAATATATGGAAGCAACCATGGTATTTTTGTTGAATGGAGTAATTGCTTCCACTTGTTTGACCAAGTAGATGGTCGATTGGCATCTTAAATGCACTTAGATGAGATAGGTGAATTTACATTTATTAGGTAGATGAAGGATGGAGTGTTCTAGAGAAATATCTAGTGTCATGTATTTTGAATTTAATTTTCCATATGAAAGTGGAGAAGAGCTGAAAAACTCCATTGTTGTTGTGTGTGTATGTTTGTCTTTGCTTGAACCTAAAGATGGTATCATCGAAGGACTAAGAATATTCGAATATAGGAGAGAAATTTGCAAGTTATTGCAAAGAAATTTAGAGATTGGTCAACCCACAACAGGAAGATGAGCGTTTAAGGTCATTCTGGTGCAAAACTTTGATGAAAAACCCTTGAAAATATCACGTTTTTGAAGGCAGTCGCCCCCTACCAATGTACACAGAATGACCATGCCTTGAAGTCGCCTCTAGAGAGTGTTCCAAGGCACAACCAGCTCCCACACTTGTGAAATTTTAATTTCTGCGACCGGTTGCCCGAAGGGTGGGACATGAAGCAACCAGGCTAAGAAAAGTTCTAGGTTTTGTTTGTTTCGACAAAGGAAAAGGTTTTTCGGTCGAGATATAAACCAGAAAGGGGGAGATGACTGTCAGCAATATATTCATGGCATCTAGCACCAACCAGACATTGTCATGAGGACCAATTTTAACAGGTAAGAATTATGATGTATGGTCTATAAAAATGAAAAATTCTCTTCGGTTTGAAGATTGTTGGGAAGCAATAGTTAATGGGTTCTCAAAACCATATCCAATCGATATACAAGCAATGAAAAATGTGCAGAGAAACACTCTCGGAGAACTCAAGAAAAATGATAGCAAATTCCTATGGCTCATCTAACAAGGGTTAGAGGAATATATTTTTCCCAATGTCGCAGCAACAAATCATGCCAAACATGCATGGGATACTTTCGAAATCACCTATCAGGGCACATATAAAGTAAAAAGTGTATAGTTTCATACATTCAAGAAGATATTTGAGACTCTTCAAATGAAGGATTTAGATTCTATGGATCATTTCATGACCCATGTCACAAGCATCGTCAATCAGGTGTGCACCCATGGAGAAGACATTTAAGAGAAAAAGGTCATTAAGAAGGTACTCTCAAGCCTTTCTGATAAGTTTAATATGGTCATGGTCACCATAGAAGAGTCGAAATACCTATCAACATTGACAGTTCAAGAACTCATGGGATCTTTGTTAACTCATGAGAATAGGTTCAGTCGAAATACTTAATCTTTAGAGAACACATTTCAATATCAAGCCTCCATAAGTAGAGGTAGAGGTCGAGGGAATAGAAGTAGAGGCAAACGATGAAGAGTATTCTCTCAAACAGGAGAGAGGTCAACTTTGGAATACTCAGAACATAGTGAACAGTCAAAACAACACAAATAAATTCTCAAAACCAAAGGGGGAGAGGCAGAAATTTCAATCAGTCAAGATGCACTGACAAATCAAGGATCTAGTGTTATTATTGCAAGAAATTTAGTCATTACGAAAGTGAATGCAGAAAGAAGAAAGCATATCTGAATAAGGGCAGAGAAAATGTTACCAACACTGAAGAAGGAACATATGAATCAATGTTCTTCTCATGCCAGGTCACAAAAGAAGTAAGCAACAGTCATGATCTCTGGTTGATGGATAGTGGCTGCAACAATCATATGATAGGTAACAAAGATTTATTTTCTAGTTGAGATAGCTTTGTCACATCTCAAATTAAGTTCGGAGATGATTATCAAAAGAAAGTTTTAGGCAAGGGTGCAATTTATGTATTGACCAAACAAGATGAAAATAAGGATATTCATGATGCTTACTATGTACCTGGTTTTAGACATAATCTAATGAGTGTAGGGCAGATGAATGAACATGGTTATAAGGTCATTTTTGAAGGTTCCAAGTGTACAATCTTGGACAAATCAACCAATAAGAAAATCATAGCCACAATACAAATGACCAAAAATAGAATGTTTCATTTGATATTGACAAATGTAAATTTGTTACAGTAATATGCCCAAAATGTATGAAACTTATATGAGACTTGTAAATTTGTCACAGCTATATGCCCAAAATGTATCAAACTCATATGATACTTGGTTGTGACATATTAGATATGGTCATTTACCATTAAATAGTCTCAATAGTTTACAGAAGAAGTCTATGGTTAAAGGTTTTCCCATTATAAATGAACAAAAAAAATATTGTGAGAGTTGTATTTTGGCCACACACTAAAGGGATAGTTTTCTCGATGTTTCCTACAAAGCAAAAGAACACCTCAAGGTTGTGCATATAGACCTTTCCGGTCCAATGCAAACTCAGTCAATAGGAGGCAGTTTTTATTTTCTAACATCCATTGATGATTTTAATAGAAAAACATGGGTGTATTTGTCAAGCACAAATCAAAGACATTTGAAAAATTTAAATAATTTAAATCTTTGACAGAGAAACAGAGTGGGAAGTACATCAAATTACTAAGATCAGATCGAGGAGGTGAGTATGAATCCAAAGAATTTGCATCATATTACAAGCAAAATGGGATCAAGAGATAGTTTACCACAAGATACACTCCACAGTAGAATGGAGTAACTGAAAGGAATAATCAAACAATAATGAATATGGCCAAAAGTATGTTGAAGGAAAAAAAATTGTCAAATGAATACTGGGGTGAAGTAGTGGCATACTCAGTTTATATTTTGAAATTGTCACCAACCAGTAGTGTGAAAAAAAAAGTCCCTCAAGAAGCCTGGAGTGGTATGAAATCAAGTGTTTCTCATTTTAAAGTTTTTGGCTGTGTGGCTTATGCTCATGTTCTTGAAGAGTTGAGGAGAAAGATTGATGATAGAAGTGAAAAATGTGTATTTTTTGGATATAGTGAGTAGTCTAAAGAATATTGGTTGTACAATCATGTTACTAAGAAGTTGATAACAATCAGAGATGTGAAATTGCAAGAAGATCTTGGGATAACCAAACAAGTGAAATGATTGTAGATCTGATTACTTCTATACAGGAAGACGAACATGTGGAAGCCACAGGACAACAATATTCTCCACCAAGACTTCCAGTATTAAAAGTAAAAGGCCAAGGAGAACAAACAAAGAACATATCTTCTTCTTCTTGTAGTAATGATTCAGATCCCACTATAGCAAATTTAAGGAATTTGAAAAGAAGAAGCTTGAGAGAAATTTATGAGAAAAATGATGTCATGGATCAACAAACACATTTTTCCTTGTTATCCTATCAACCAATCTATTTTAAAGAAGTAGTGAAGGAAGACAAATGGGTTGATGCAATGAATGAATAAATTGAAGCAATTGAAAGAAACAACACATGGGATCTTGTAGATATCCCTACAAGTAAAACCAACATTGGAGTTAAATGGGTTTATAAGACAAAATTCAATAAGAAAGAGGGAAGGATTGAAGACGCACTCCCCAAGGAGTAGAGTATGCATCTCGAGGTAGAACAACGTGGCACTACCACAAAGGTGCACCTCCTTCCAGATGTAATGCATTTCACCACAAAGGCCAGATGAAGCACATTTATGCTTGGGAGGCTAGGCACAAGTCCCAAGGACCAGGAATTGGTCAACTAAGATAGTTGTTATGGTTTCAGACCTTTTTGAGCAATTGATTAGTTAGAATTGGTCTACTCTTGGTCAAAACCATTGTATGTTCAGCCTATCCTATATAAAGGTTTCATATTTTATTAAATAAGACAAATTATTCATTTCCTGTGTTGTTTTTGTCTTTCTCTGTGAATGTTCTTTGACTTTCTCTGTAGTATTACAGATCAAAAATGTGAAGTACATAAGCACAAGGAAAGACTTGTAGAAATAGTGTTTGCTCAACAACCCAGTATTGACTATGGAGAAACATTTTCTCCAGTAGCATGTTTGGATATTGTCATAGTAGTTTTGACAGTTGCAACTCAAAAAAAAAATGGCCAGTATATCAAATACATGCTAAATCAGCCTTTCTAAATGAAATTTTGGAGGAATAAGTTTAATATGTGGAAGAACCACCATGATTTTAGATCAGAGGTAAATAGTACAAAGTGTATAGATTGAAGAAGTCACTGTACAGTTTGAAGAAAGCTCCAAGAGCTTGGTACAGTCGCATTGATTCATATTTTCTCAACAATGGGTTCAACATGAGAAACAATGAACCCACACTTTACACCAAAATATACTAGAAAGGTAATATTTTGATAGTTTGTCTCTATGTTGATGACATGATTTATACATGAAATTTGTTGTTAAATGAATTCAAAGCATCCATGGAGAGTGAATTTGAAATGACCGATCTTGGTATTATGAAATATTTTGTGGAAATTGAAGTTGATAAATATGAAAAATGAGTTTTTATTTGTCAGCAAAAATATACCACAGATATTTGGAAAATGTTCAAAATGAACAAATGCAAGCCAACACATACACCAATTGCAACATGTACAAAACTAAGTAAACAAGATGAATGAACAACAATTGATTATATTTTGTATAAGAGGCTTGTAAGTAGTTTCATGTATCTTACAACTATCCAACCATATATCATGTATGCATTTAACTTAATTTCAAGATTTATGGAAAATTCCAAAATCTCTCATTGGAAAGTTGAAAAGAGAATTTTGAGGTATATTGCAGGTACAACAGATTATGGAATTTGGTATTCCAATTCAAAACATGACTCTCTTGTTCGATATACATATAGTGATTTTGCCGGTAGCGTTGATGATAGAAAAAGTGCTTCGGGGTATGCACTTTTGTTGGATACAAGTTTAATTTAATGGGCTTCTAAGAAACAACCCATCGTCACAATTTCTTCAACAGAAGAAGAGTATGTGGCAGCAACATCAACATGCAGTTTGGTTGAGAAGGATCCTTATTGATCTTACACATAAAGAGAAGGAGCCAACTCCTATATTTTGTGACAATAGTTAAGCAATTGCATTATCTAAAAATCTTGTGTTTCACTGTAAGAGTAAACACATTGATACAAGTTATCATTTCATTCGCAAGCTTGTCAATGATGGTAGCATTATGCTATAATTTTGTGGTTTGAAATAACAATTAGTATATATTTTCACCAAGCCATTGAGAATAAATACTTTTGAATTTAGACAACACTTAGGCATTGTTTGTGCTGATTTTTTAATGATAAAAATTAAGGGGAAGTAGTGAATGGAGTAAATTCTCCCGTAAATGACTGATAAGCATCTTAAATGCACTTAAATGAAATAAATGAATTTGCATTTATTAAATGGATGAAAGATGAAGTGTTCTAGATAAATATCTAATCTCATGTATTTAGAATTTAATTTTTTATATGGATGTGGAGAAGAGTTGAACAACTCCATTGTTGTTATGTGTATGCTTGCCTATGCTGGAACTTGAACAATTTTGAATATAAAAATACTTTAGGACTGAAGTTTATGGGCCAAAACAAGTGAGTTGTAGCCATGGATGCTTTGTGAGTCCGCGGCTTTTTGCATGCATTCTTCCTGGAAACATAGCATTCTTAACATAGCGTTCTTAACATAAACAAACATAGCATTTACAAGTTGATTGTGATTTTGTGATTGCCAGTTGATAAGCTTTCTTATCAGAATAGATTAAGCTTTTAGGTTGTTGTGATTGTTGGTTGATTGATTGAGTTTTGTAACAGTTGATTCAGCGGCCGCTGAGGCCACTTCAATTGGGGTTCCATGTCTTTACCTTAAAATACTAGTGATTTACAATTTCAGTGAACAAATTATTACAATTTGGTTGAATTTTTGCAATTTCAGTGAACAAATTATTACAATTTGGTTGAATTATTAAAATACTAGTGATTTACAATTTCAGTGAACAAATTATTACAATTTCAGTGATTCCGTGGCCAATGGCAGAGTCGTGTCGAAGTCCATTTTGTCAACTTACCCGCCGCTGCCATCGTGGCCTTCCGTGCAAGTTTTCAATTCACTGATGGCGAAAATTTCCACAAAGTTGGAATTTATGAACCGTAAAGACAAAATTGGTGGACATTAAGAGTTTTAAATTGAAGTACATGTCTTGTCAGATTATTACAGCTAGCACATCACATCAAAAGTGGATGGTGAACGCCCACAGGAATTATAAGAGTGGTTATTCTAAAATTGTTTTTTTTTTCAATTAATAGAACGCACACAGGAATGATAAGAATGGTCATCCTAAAATTGTTTTCCTTTTTCAATTAATAGTAGATGCTTGCTATTATTTATGCGATGAAGTTCACTAATAATTCTTCATGGATGTAATCACTGCTCTAATGACTTACTCAAAACCTGATGCTAATGGATGCCAATAACCACCCGCCGCTGTCAGTTTTTCCTCACATTGTCCATCTACAACATTAAAAATTATAAAAAAATATTTTACATATTATTTAAATTAAAATAATTATAAAAAAATAACTTTAAATAAATTTAAATGATAAAAATATATCATAGAACTTAGCATTTTTTATAAAACTTAAATTAAAATTAATTATATATATATATATATATATATATATATATATATATATATTAAATTTAAAAAATTATTAAATTTTATCAAATAAAATTTAAAAATTAATAATTATAATTTAAATTTTGTTTAATAATAATAATAATAATCTATTTTTAATATCAAATTGGTGTATGTGACCTTCTTGTTTGTTGAATAAGGGGTCTTTCTCGGCTAAAGTCTATGGAGGTATACATATCTAGGTATACATACCTTAACCCCTCTGGATTTGAACTTATGACCTCTTAAAAGGAAACACATGTTCTTAACCATTAGGCCCACTCAAACTGTATAACTAAAAGTACATTTT
>JASDQU010012117.1:16126-40731 GCA_032191745.1 Picea mariana | reverse complement strand
TATATATATATATTAAATTTAAAAAATTATTAAATTTTATCAAATAAAATTTAAAAATTAATAATTATAATTTAAATTTTGTTTAATAATAATAATAATAATCTATTTTTAATATCAAATTGGTGTATGTGACCTTCTTGTTTGTTGAATAAGGGGTCTTTCTCGGCTAGCGTTTTGACTGGTAAAGTCTATGGAGGTATACATATCTAGGTATACATACCTTAACCCTTCTGGATTTGAACTTATGACCTCTTAAAAGGAAACACATGTTCTTAACCATTAGGCCCACTCAAACTGTATAACTAAAAGTACATTTTATTATTAATAAATTAAAATATATTCTTGAGTTACTCACTTAGAATTGAGATTGAGATAAATCAATGAATCACTTTAAGGTACATAAAGTCTCCCAATCAATTTCATTCTAAAAAATTATATGTATTATATAATTTAGTGTAAATAAAGATGTAAGATAATGTAATATAATATTAATAGAATGAGATAAATATTTAAGATAATATAATGTAATATTAATAAATTAAAATTAAAAAAAAAAATTATAATAAAAAAATAATTTTATATCATGTTCATAATAAATTAATTAATATAATTTTTTTTATTGTTAAATATTATGATTTAAAAGTTAAATTATTTTATAATTATGGTCAATCCACTATATACATCATGAGCAAGAGACTAAGCCAATGACCTAAAGACTGTGTTTGAATTGGGCAGGAGGTCTCAGCATACGGCGGATTTGTAGATTGGAAAATTCCAGATATGCTTATGTAGAAAACCCATCTTTTGTGAGTTGCTTAGCCATTAAAAGCCTGATGTTGTCAAATAATTATCCCTCATGCTTTTCCAAAAACCGTTAAACCGTTACAGAGATATACGGATATCTTCACACGTAAAATTCAAGCGCTGATAACATTGTTCGATTTTCATAACTTCAATGATATTAATCTCCATAACTTCACCATTTAAAGTAAATTGTACCTCTTACCTAAGCATGCCATATGATGGAGTGTTGATCTGCTCAACTAGCTCAAAATCCTGCTTGAAGTTGTTGTTGTGGGTTAGTTGCAGGAGAACCCATTATAATCCTAACCAATGCCATTATAGCTTGAGCCCGGTCATGAATGGTTATTGAAACTATAGCTAATAATGGTTATTGAAATTATAACAATCCATTTATTCATCTAAAATGAAAGAGACCATAGTCCATTCAAACACAATTTGGAAGACCTTCATTTGTTAACTAAGGATTGCAGAAATAGGCCTTTGCCAAAGGTCGACTTCAATCAATGCTCATATGCAAAGGAAAAGATCCCACGAAGTCCTTGTGATTATATAACGCCTCTTATTCGGTAGAGATGATGTAGGGATTTTCCGAGGGTCATAACTTTTGGCTCGGTTATCCGTTTGGGATGAAATTTTATGGGGAGTTGCGTCTCGAAGAGTTCACTTCCATGTCAATTGGATATGTTGATTGGACATCGTTTCCACACTTTTTCAGGGCCAAATTCCTTCATATAAGGTATCAAATTTGGGTTTTAGTGTTTTTACAGGAATTTTTAATTTTTCAATTATAAGTTAGAAAAGTGAGTTGAAAAATAGTGTCATGGTAGTTAGCTCTTAGTTAGTGGTCATTTTTAGAGTCATGCGAGAATTTTCTGAATTTAGTTTTTTTTCTAAAAAAATAGTTGTTTTTTCTAAAATTAGTTGTTTTCAAAAATCCCAGATAGTAGTTATAAGGGGTTGAACTTCGATTGTAATAGTTAGGATGGAGAAGGAATAAAATAGTTATTTTTCCATTCTCCTTTATTTTCATGGTTTATTTGATCTTGTGAATGAATCTCAGGCTTTAGCTACATCATTTGGTATCAGAGCAGGAAAATGATTGGGAGAGGGAGAGGAAGAGGAAGAGAAGGTCTTGCTCAGATGGGCAGAGATATGGAAAATGTAGTGTCCCCAAGGCCGAGCCCCATTGCAAACCATGTTCTGAAAGAAATTGTAATTATGTGTTATAGGCTGGTGAGCCAAGTTTGTATAAGCCGGTGGGCTTATGTGATTGTTAGGCCAGAGAGCCTAAGGGTTGGAGGCCAAGGGCCTGATTTTGTACTTGTATGTATGCAACACATTAATAAATATAAACACCACTAGGTGCAGACCGACCACGATGAATGAGTGAAGGGGGACTAAGCATCCATAGAGTGGGCAAGGAATTAGGGGCTGGAAGGTGGGAAAAAGGGGCTAAGTGTTTAGCCTAGTGGGCTTAAGCCTGGGAATAATATTTTATTATTATTCCAAAAGAACATGTGCATTAAATGTTTTATCCTAAGTCCTTTTGGAAGGACCTGTGATTTTCGAAATGGTGGGAGGAACGCGTGTCGGTGGAACGCATGTAGTTCCATGGGTGACAAGTGTCAACCCTGGTGCATGCGAATAAAACGGCCAGGGTGGACCATGAGGGGGTTCCTTCTCCCATTCGATCGGACTGCCTGAGCGTGTACAGGCTTTGAGTAGTATGACTGACCCAAGTTCTGCAGAGAACCTTCGTGCGTCCCTGTGCTCCGAAAAGTCTGTGTTTGGTTCTGAGAAAATCCGTGTATACCTCCGTACTGAACCAAAAGCCTCTGATCAATTCTGAAAGAGCCGGTTTCACCTCTGTTCTGAACCAAAAATCCTGTGTGGTGTCTGGGAATCTGTGTGCATCCTCTGTCCGAAAGGGAACTTGTGCGTGAAGCCTCTGTCCCGAAGCCATGACCATGAGACCATCATGTGATTGTTGAACCAGTTTGGGAAATCCGGTGTCTGTATTTCCGTGGGTAATTGCAACTGCGCAGTGCGGGACTGCGTATGGCTTGTGACCAGTTGTGAAACACTCTCTCCAGGCGAGAGGGGTGTTTGAGGTTGGATGAATAGGTGGTTTGGCCTGTGAGTGTCTCTCTCTAGGTGAGAGAGTGCGCAGAGGAAGGAGAGGACTCTTGGAATGAACCCTATAGCTGCCACAGAGCCCGGAGACTTCCAGTCTGGTCTATTGTTGTAACCCAAGGCAAGGGAGGTTAGCAGCCGAAGGACTATCCAGGTGACAGAGTTGTATACTCCTAGGGTGGAACAGGCATGTGGGGAATGAGGGTCAGTGGGCAGTGAGTGTGGGTGGTTCCTGGGAGAGAATCCCTTCCTGTGGTTGTGTGTTGTTTTCCCTGTAACCTCAACCTAGCCTAGGATTCCTTGTCTTGGGGTGGAGCTTAGTCTCAGCTCGAGGGTGACCCACTGTTGAGCTTGATGAGCAGTGCGGTCTAAGGCTGGGAGGTTCGTGGAAGGCCTGCATTTGGTTGGTGGAATCTACGACTGTTAAAAGATAAGTATCCGATTATGCTTTAATCATGTTTTGCATGACTGTGCTGCTTATGTTATCATGAATTTCGTTGTGTATATGAATTAATATTAAATAGTATTGATTGTTGATTATGGCAGTAATTTGTATGAATACTCTGTGTTAAATGTGTTTAACTTGTTTTAAATGCATGTGATTAATTATTAGTGAGAATGTTGTTATTCCGCGTAGTAACACCTACACAGTAGTTGCGAAAGGGGTGCTACAGTTTGGTATCAGAGCCAAGGTTTTGACATTGAGCCTAGATGGGCCAGTGGAGCGGTCTTTGGACCGAGAGTGCGAGGGAAATTGGGTCTGAAAGGCCAATTTCGGACCTTGGTTTGCTCCGAAGTGTCAAGGAGTTACTTGACGAGTTTTTAAGCTCAGGAGGTTTAGCGTCCTATGAAACCGCAGTTGGTGTGATCTATGGCCACGGGGAGATAGGTCTCCACACCAATAGTGTTAGAACCTTAGGATCTGTTCAGGAGAGAAGGTGAACTCTCGTGACCATCAGATCTGGGAAGTGTGCGCGGGGTTTAAAGCCCTTTGGAGTTGCACAAGAGTGTGGAAATCGCGATACATGAAATTATGAATTAGTTAGGACCGTCCATCTGAGGAGGACAGGTGGCAGAGATCAAGGGATCTCGCGAACTCGGAGGTTCGCAGGGTGAGGGCCCAAGAGTTGGATGCTCCAAGTTGCGAAGTCGCGAAATTGTGAGGAGCGAGGACAACCGTTGGATCCAGGTCACGGGAGGACCATTGGATCAGGAACCCCATCGCCTATTGCGCGTTCAGGGGTTTGAAGGTTGAGAGGGGTCACTTTCGACTACAGAAGTCGTGAAGTGCCGAGAGCCGAGGCTCGTGTGGACACGTGGCAGAGCCATAAGGTGGGGCCCGCATGATAGATAAGCAGACACGCGTCGCCTAAAGAAGGGAGTCAACACTTTGTTGACTTCTCGTGTCTCGATAATTTGCGAGATAAGAGCACGGGAGCTCGACATGGAAACTCGCAAAGTTGCGAGTAGCGAGAATGCGAGGAGAAAAGTCAACATCGCTTCTCGAGGTTTCATGAAAGGAAGGTGCCAGGGTTGGTCGCCACAACTCGCGAAGGTGCGAGTAGCGAGAAGTGCTAGCACTTAGCCCTAGCCAACGTTCATGTGTAGCAAGCGCTAGTGAGGAGGGAGCCATACCCATATTGCACCTAGGGTATCGACGTTTGGAGGAAATGAGTCGAGGGTCTTCGACTCATGAACTCGCGAGATCGCAAGTTGCGAAAGGGTGACTTTGGTTACGAAGATTTAACTGTTGGATCTTCGTGGATCGAGATTCTGAAGTTCCAAAGTTTCAAAATTTGCAGAGCCAAACAGAGCTCAGAAAACTTGTGAAGTCAAAACAATTTTCTTGTTCACGTTGGCTTATGAATGTTGTAAGTTTTCTTGAAGGTTTAAGGGCTTGAAAAACTTCGGTTGGCTACACATCATGTGTGTAGAGTTCAACGAGTGTCAGGACAGCCGAAAACTGACGCTGAGTATGGAATTGGAAGAGGTGCAGATTGCCTCTGAAACAGAAGACGAAAGAGAAGGAAAGGATGTCAACCTGGGAGTCGAAGGAACAAACTCTAATGGGCACGGAAAGAGATAGATAAAGAGGGACACATGATGAAACTCATTGAAAAGTCGCAGAAAGATGCCCGTGCTCGCTTAGCTGATAGCCGAAAGCTCATGAAAATCAGGGATTGGCAGGGTGAATTCAACTTAAAAATGTTGAAGAGCCTGGAAAGAATAGAAAAGAAATT
The DNA here is from genome assembly GCA_032191745.1 of Picea mariana. Taxonomy (NCBI): domain Eukaryota; kingdom Viridiplantae; phylum Streptophyta; class Pinopsida; order Pinales; family Pinaceae; genus Picea; species Picea mariana. The sequence continues at coordinate 35,554 of JASDQU010012117.1, read as the reverse complement.
GGAAAAAGAGAGTGACACAACCAGATCAAGAAGTGTCAGAACCCCTGAGAGGAGAAGAAGATCGAGGAGTGGTAGCAAACATTACCGTCTCTCCCCGAAGCATCCTGGTAAGGAGACACACAGTAGTTCAATCTCGTCCCCTACCAGAAAACACTGAAAATATGGAAGGGATGAATTGAAAGGGGAAATCAACAAGATTAAACCGCCTACATTTGATGAAGAACATAAGAAGGAGGAATATGCCGAGACATGGTTGCTTGGCATGATGAAATACTTCCAACTGAAGAATTATTCCGCCCATGCAGAAGGAAGAATTGCAATGTACCAGCTGAAAGGAAAAGTATCCATGTGGTGGGATCAGTTTGTGTGGGTGTAGCACATCAGAGAGAAAGAGGTCACTTGGAAGGAATTTAAGAGGTATTTTGAGAAGAAATACCTGACTAAAAGGTACTATGACAGAAAGTTGAAGGAGTTCTTCGAACTCAATATGGGCAGCATGACCATTGATGAGTATGAATGAAGTTTTCTGGAACTACTGAAGTATGTTTCGTTCATCAAAGACGAGGCTGTCAAAATTCAGAGGTATCTGAGTAGATTGCCACCTTCCATTGGTGACAAGATTCAGTATGACGATTCTAAGACCATGGAAGAAACCATAAGAAGGGAGAAATGCCTATACGAATAGAAAAGAGAAAAGACTACCTTTCGGAAGGCTTGGGATGACCAGAAGAGGTTTAAGAAAGAACAGAGGCAGAAGGGAAATAGGCCTCCCTTTTTCAGAAACAGTCTTTAGGGACAACCATCATTTAGAGAGCCAAGAATGACTGAAGAGGGAGCACAAAGACAGAGATAGATGCCCATTCAGTGTTGGGGTTGTCAAGGAAACCACAAGTACATAGATTGTCCCCATAAAAATGGTAAAGTGAGGACTGTTCATACTATTCAACAAGGTAAAACAGTGGAAGATATGGGCAACAGAATGCTGAGGATCTATGCTGCCCTGGACAACAAGCAAGTAGAATTTCAATCGCACATGATTGAAGTGGAAGGTATGATTAACAACCGACCACTTGTTATTTTAATTGATTCAGGGGCTAGCCATAGTTATGTAGATCCTAGAGTGGTGGACAGTTTGCATCTAACGAGAAGCAAACATGAGAAGTCTTGGTTAGTGCAGTTAGCCACATGGACCAAGAGGAAGGTCAATGAATTGGTTAAGTCTTGTTCAATAGACATGAAAGGAATGAGCACTAAGGTTGAATTGAACATTCTACCTTTAGGCTCATACGATTGCTTAATTGGGATGGACTGGTTGGACCAGCACCATGCCCTTCTGGATTTCCGTAACAAGAGGTTTACATGCCTGAACAAAGAGGGAAATCAGATAACATTCCAAGGAATTCTCAGAGCCATGGCTGTTAGGGAAATCTCAGCCATGCAGCTGAAGAAATGTTACCGGAAAGGTTGTCAATTGTTTGCAGCTCTGGTGGAAAAAGAATCCCGAGATGTAGTCTCGAATCTGGAAGATCACGAGGTATTCAAATAGTTCAAGGATGTATTTCAGGAGGTACCTGGACTACCTTCGAAGAGGGACATCGATTTTTCTATAAATTTGATTCCTGGAGCAGCTCCAGTTTCGAAGGCTCCTTATAGAATGAGTATGCCAGAGCTGAAAGAGTTGCAATTACAGCTCGAAGAGCTACTAAAGAAGGTATACATTCGCCCCAGCGTGTCACCTTGGGGAGCCCTGGTCCTATTCGTGAAGAAGAAAGATGGGACGTTGAGGTTGTGCATTGATTTCCGACAGTTGAATAAGGTAACTGTCAAGAACAAGTATCCTCTGCCAAGGATTGATGATCTTTTTGATCAGTTGAAGGATGCGGAAATATTTTCAAAAATAGATATCAGATCAGGATATCACCAAGTGAGAATAAAGGATGAGGAAATCAGCAAGACTACCTTTAGAACAAGGTATGATCATTATGAGTTCACAATGGTGCCAGTTGGATTGTCAAACGCACCTACTATTTTCATGTGCTTAATGAATGGAGTGTTCAGAGATTATTTGGACAAGTTTGTCATAGTCTTCCTGGATGATATCTTGGTGTATTCCAAGACAGAGGAAGAACATGAGCAACACCTGAGAATGGTGCTGTAGGTGTTGAGAGAACACCGGATGTACGCAAAACTGAGCAACTGCTCATTTTATCAAAGGCAGATTCATTACTTGGGGCACATTATATCTGAAGAAGGGATCGTTGTGGATCCTGAAAAGGTAGAGGCCATTCGAGAATGGCCAGCGCCAAGGAATGTGGCAGAAGTTAGATCTTTTATGGGTCTGGTAGGCTACTATAGGAGGTTTATAGCTGGATTCTCAAAGATAGCTCATTCTATCACTTCCTTGCAAAGGAAGGAGAAAAAGTTTCAGTGGACTGAAGAATGTGAGAGCAGCTTCCAGCGATTGAAGCAGCTGCTAACCAGCGCTCCAATCCTGAAGATTGCAGATCCAAATAAGGATTACGTGGTGTGCACAGATGCATGTAAGGAGGGACTGGGAGGACTTCTCATCCAAGAGGGATTTGTAGTTTGTTATGAGTCCCAAAAGTTCAAGGAGCATGAGAGGAATTATTCCACTCACGATTTAGAGTTGGCATCAATCATCCACGCCTTGAAGAAATGGAGACATTACCTCATGGGAAAAAGATTCGAGTTGAGAACAGACCATAATGATCTGAAGTATTTATTTGATCAGCCGACTTTAAATGCCAAGCAAATCAGATGACTAGAGTTTCTATGCGAATATGACTTTGATATCAAGCATATCAAAGGGAAGGAAAATAAGGTGGTTGATGCACTCAGCAGAAAAGTGCACGAATTACATGCTACAGCCATTAGCATGTACCGNCATGGGAAAAAGATTCGAGTTGAGAACAGACCATAATGATCTGAAGTATTTATTTGATCAGCCGACTTTAAATGCCAGGCAAATCAGATGACTAGAGTTTCTATGCGAATATGACTTTGATATCAAGCATATCAAAGGGAAGGAAAATAAGGTGGTTGATGCACTCAGCAGAAAAGTGCACGAATTACATGCTACAGCCATTAGCATGTACCGGACTGAGATGAAAGACAGAATTTTGGAAGTTGCAAATACTGATTTGCAGTACAGAGGTCTTGTAGCAAAGCTACAACAACGTGAGAGACCACAGACCAAGGAAAGTTACACCTTGGGAACTGATGATTTACTTCTGTATAAAAACAGAGTGTATGTACCCAATGTCCGAGAATTGAAGCTAACAATTCTAAAGGAGATGCATAACGTGGCTTATGTTGGACATCCTGGATATCATAAAACTGTGGCAGCAGTCAAAAGCCATTATTTTTGGTCGGGTCTGAAGAAGGAAATCGCTGAATACATCGCCAGATGTATGGAGTGCCAGAAGGTTAAGGCTGAGCATAGGCACCCAACAAGGTTGTTGCAGCCTTTACCCATTCCTGAATGGAAATGGGACGTGGTAACAATGGATTTTATCACAGGATTGCCCAGAACAAGCAAGCAACATGATTCAATCATGGTGGTGGTGGACAAGCTTACTAAAGCACCCATTTCATTCCACTGAAAACCACTCATAGGGAAGCAGATGTTGCTGATATATTTTTAAAAGAAGTTTCACGCTTGCACGGAATTCCTAAGACAATTGTGTCTGATAGGGACCTGAAATTCACCTCAAAATTCTGGAAAGGACTATTCAGAGGATTCAAAACGAATCTGAACTTTAGTACAGTGTATCATCCTGAGTCTGATGGTCAGACAGAGAGGGTGAACAGGGTAATAGAAGACATATTGAGAATGTATGTGATGGATAAACCATCAAGGTGGGAAGACTACCTGCATTTGGTAGAATTTGCCTATAATAATGGGTATCATTCATCGTTGAAAATGAACCCATTCGAAGCACTTTGTGGAAGAAAGTGGAACACTCCAGTGAGCTGGGATAATCCAGCTGATAGAGCAGTAGTTGGGCCTGAGCTGCTCAAAGAGATGGAAGATCAAATGATCAAAATTAAACGGAATCTGAAAGCTGCCCAGGATAGGCAGAAAAGTTATGCTGACAGTAACAGAACCCATAGAGAATTCAAAGTGGGTGACCATGTTTTCATGAAAGTGAAAACTAACAGAAGGTCCCTAAGGTTGGGAAGTTCTGCCAAATTGGCAGCAAGATTTTGTGGGCCATTTGAGATTCTGGAAAGGATTGGGCCAGTTGCATACATGCTTCCATTACCAACATCTATGACTGTACATAATGTGTTTCATGTTTCACTGCTTAAGAAATATGTACTTGATGCTAATCATGTTATTGATTGGAATGTGATTCAGGTGGAACCAGAAGGTGTCATGCAAGTGCATCATGTGCACATATTGGACAGGAAAAGAAAATAGCTCTGGCATCGAGCTGTAGAGCTTGTAAAGGTCCAGTGGACCTGGTACGGTCTGAAGGACGTGACATGGGAGCATGCAGATGTTATGCGGGTAGAGTACCCACACCTTTTTAAAATTTTTGAAAAGCTTGCAGATGCTGTGTAAAGTTGCACTGAGGACACTGCAAAAATAAGGGGAGGGGGATTGTAGTGTCCCCAAGGCCGAGCCCCATTGCAAACCATGTTATGAAAGAAATTGTCATTATGTGTTATAGGCTGGTGAGCCAAGTTTGTATAAGCCGGTGGGCTTATGTGATTGTTAGGCCAGAGAGCCTAAGGGTTGGAGGCCAAGGGCCTGATTTTGTACTTGTATGTATGCAACACATTAATAAATATAAGCACCGCCAGGTGCATACCGACCATGATGAATGGGTGAAGGGGGATTAAGAATCCATAGAGTGGGCAAGGAATTAGGGGCTAGAAGGTGGAAAAAAGGGGCTAAGTGTTTAGCCTAGGGGGCTTAAGCCTGGGAATAATATTTTATTATTATTCCAAAAGAACATGTGCATTAAATGTTTTATCCTAAGTCCTTTTGGAAGGACATGTGATTTTCCAAATGGTGGGAGGAACGCGTGCTGGTGGAATGCATGCAGTTCCATGGGTGACAAGTGTCAACCCTGGTGCATGTGAATAAAACAACCAGGGTGGACAGTGAGGGATTTCCTTCTCCCATTCGATCAAACTGCCTAAGCGTGTATGGGCTCTGAGTAGTACGATTGACTCGAGTTCTGCAGAGAACCTTCGTGCGTCCCTGTGATCCGAAAAGTTTGTGTCTGGTTCTGAGAAAATCTGTGTATACCTTCGTACTGAACCAGAAGCCTGTGTGGTGTCTGGGAATCTGTGTGCATCCTCTGTCCGAAAGGGAACTTGTGCGTGAAGCCTCTGTCCCGAAGCCGTGACCATGAGACCATCCTGTGATTGCTGAACCAGTTTGGGAAAGTCCATGTCTGTATTTTCGTGGGTAATTGCAACTGCACAGTGCGGGACTGTGTATGGCTTGTGACCAGTTGTGAAACACTCTCTCCAGGCGAGAGGGGTGTTTGAGGCTGGATGAACATGTGGTTTGGCTTGTGAGCGTCTCTCTCTAGGTGAGAGAGTGTGCAGAGGAAGGAGAGGACTCTTGGAATGAACCTTGTAGCTGCCACAAAGCCCAGAGACTTCCGGTGCGATCTGTTCCTGTAACCCAAGGCAAGGGAGGTTAGCAGCCGAAGGACTATCCAGGTGACAGAGAAGGTGTGTACTCCTGGGGTGGAACAGGCATGTGGGGAATGAGGGTCTGTGGGCAGTGAGTGTGGGTGGTTCCTGGGAGAGAATTCCTTCCTATGGATGTGTGTTGTTTTCCCTGTAACCTCAGCCTAGCCTAGGATTCCTTGTCTCGGGGTGGAGCTTAGTCCTAGCTCGGGGGTGACCCACTGCTGAGCTTGATGAGCAGTGCGGTCTAAGGCTGGGAGGTTCATGGAAGGCCTGCATTTGGTTGGTGGAATCTACCATTGTTAAAAGATAAGTATCTGATTATGCTTTAATCATATTTTGCATGATTGTGCTGCTTATGTTATCATGAATTCCACTGTGTATATGAATTAATATTAAATAGTATTGATTGTTGATTATGGCAGTAATTTGTATGAATACTCTGTGTTAAATGTGTTTAACTTGTTTTAAATGCATGTGATTAATTATTAGTGAGAATGTTGTTATTCTGCGTAGTAACACCTACACAGTAGTTGCGAAAGGGGTGCTATAGAAAACCTCCAAAGGAAAGTAGTAGATCTTACAAGAATGTTGGCTAGTCAGAGAATAATACAAACATAAGTGTTTGATGAGGAGACAAGCCAAGGAAATGTAGATCAACATATAGAACATGAAGAAGAACACGAAGAAGAACAATTAAAGCGTGTTTCTTTTGAAGAAAGGATGCTCAGGGCTCTAGAAGGGAGAAATGATAGTATCAAGATGTAAGTTTCAAAATATGTAGGAGATCTTAAACCAGAGGAGTTAATAGATTGACAGAACGCCATGGATAAATTTTTTAAATGATAGCCTATGCCAGAGGAAAAGAAGGTGAAATTTTCATGCACCATGCTGAACAGTCACGCCATGATCTAGTGGGATCATGTGCAGAAAGACAGAGTAAGAAAAGGAAAATAAAAAAATAAGCCCTAGAGAAAGATGGAAAAAAAGTTGTGAGAATTTTTTTTGCCTCTAGACTCTTCCCATACCCTTTTTCATAGATTTTAGAACTTGAAGTAAAACCTATCCACCATGCAGGAACTCACAAATAAGTTTTATCAGTTGTCCATTCATGTGGATCATTAGGAAATTGATGAGAAATTGGATGCAAGGTATGTGATTTTCTTAAAATTTTCTATTCAAGATTAACTAAGCATGCATAGAGTTCACAGCATGGAAGAGGCATACCAATTATCCTTAAAGGCCGATGAAAATCTAAACTGACAATTTGATCAAAGGAATAGAGGAGCAAGGAGGGGTACATCTTCTTCCTCACGGGGTGGTTTTAACTATGGCAAAGGTGAATCATCCCAAGGAGTTGAGAAAGTAGAAGATACTCAAAAACATAACCTGAATCAACCACGAGGAAGAGGATTTCAGAGGGGTAGAGGTTATAGTGGTGGAAGAGGAGGAATGTATGTGTTTCAGGTGAGGTGTAGAGGGTCATCGAGCATTTGAACTCCCAAGTTATAATATACAAGAATCAAAGCAAGGACAACAACCTAGTTTGAACTTGGTCCAAGTTGAGAATGAATAAGAAGGAGTTGAATCTAAATTCCCACCTGATATAGGGGAGAGTCTCATGATACAGAGGTCAATGGTGATTCCTGAAAAAGAGCAAAGGTAGGGTAGCAACAATGAAGATTCTTTGCTTCAAACAAATAATTTTCAAACCAAATGCACTTATGGGGGAAAGGTATGTCAAGTTATTATTTATATTGGAAGTTGTGAAAATACGGTTTCAAAAGAAATGGTAGATAAGTTAAAATTACGATGTGAAACACATCCCCATCCTTACCGAATTGCATGGTTCAAAAAGGGAAATGAAGTCACCATTAATAAAATATGTTTGATCAAGTTTTCCATTGGTAAGACTTATAAAGATGAATTATGGTGTGATGTCATTTCGATGGATGCATGGCATCTGTTATTGGAGAGGCCTTGGAAATATGACAAAAAATTCATGCATGATGGAGGAAAGAATACCTACACCTTTTGGAAGGATGGATCAGAGGTTGTCTTATTTCCCCTTAAGGATGAGGAAAAAACTGAGAATATGTTTTCAGAAAGAGATTTTGTTAAGGAAACAAAGGAAACATGATTCTCCTATGCATTAATTGTGCAAAAAGGAGTTGTGGAACACATACCAATTCCTACTAAAGTGGCCAATTTACTAGAAGAATATGTTGATGTTATCCCTAATGAACTAGTTGATGGTATTCCACCAAAGAGGGATATTCAACATCACATTGATCTAATCTATTAAGCCCTAATATTGGCTCATTACCCCTTAATTGGGGCATATTACATTAGTAATGCTATTTTATTTATGTCGGATTTATTCCATTAGTTGTAATTATACCTCCTAGTCTCCTATATATACCAAGGAGACATTTTCATTTGGAATCATCTTGGAATTGTACATTTATGTGGGCATAAGGAGGTTTCCTCCTTGAAGAGGCTTATTATCTAAATTTCTCTCTTATTCAAGGCGTTCAGTACTTATTATGAGGTTTTTCTATGCTATATTGATATTTGGTTCTTAACATATGGAATAAGAGCTCAAGGTCTTGGGGTTTTGCTGCTATATCTGAGACACCTTGGAATTGTCGCTATAACTTCTTTTCTACAACTTTTTAGAATGAACGACTTGGAGGATATTTAGTAGATGGATCAAGGTATGTTGGGCTAAAATTTCAGCTCCCGAGGCCTTATAATTTCGGAGATACAGCCTGTGCATGATAGGGTTCTTGAATCATCCTGAACTGAGCCATTGCAGAATTTTCGCTATAAAAGATTTTCTGTAACGTTTCAGACCCTGAACTCTAGAGTGTATTCACAGAAATTAGTAAGGTATCTGTGTTAAAATGTTCAGCTTCTGGGTAGTCTTACATTTGTAGATACACCCTATGGAAGATAGGGTATTTGACTAGTCTCAAGAAGGCGTTCCAGGTAAAACAATCATAACTTCTTCCTAGAGTATCCAAATTGATTGAGACTGGTTGCATTGGATATTGGACAGTCTTTAGTATTTCTGGTATGCATTTCAGAATTTTATATCAATTATTTTGTGCAGCGCACGCTATACAAGTTACATCTCCTAGAAAGTCCAAAAATTAACAAGTTGTGGGGAAGTTACCCTAAATTCCACTTGGCACATCCAATTTTGATCAAACTTGTGGCATTGTAGAGAAGAAATATCAGAGAACTACAAAAAATAAAGTTTCATACCTAGAAGGGCCAAAACTTTGGAGATACAGCAAAAGAAATATTGTCTAGCAGAGCCACCTCAAAATCAAGGTTCAAAAGTGATACTTGGCCAACATGCCACCCAAAAAGGGAACTTCTACACCAAATAAGCCTCCAGATAATTATACATGGACTCTCGATGAAGGTGAAGAAATGCGTAGGGACATAAATGATTTACAAAAGAAGACAATAACAAAAGATGAACTACAAGAGATGATGAAGGGTTTAAAAGGGGAGATCATGGAAGGATTGAAATATTTAATAATAGAGAGGACCCCTGAAAGTGAAAATGTATCCCATGAAATTCATGATGAGGACACAAGAAAGGTGAATCAAGAATGGAGAAATTCCAACTTTGGGTTGAAGACCAACCACGTTCCTAAAATATATATGAGGAAGATTGATGGAAAGGACCCAATCACATGGATACTTTAGATGGAGCAATTATTTTATCTACATAATGTGACACATAAACAAAAGGTATGAATTGCTTCTTTATATTTAGAACCCAATCAATTTGTATGGTATCGATGGCTTTGTTCTCGCAAATCACTTGTCACTTGGACAATTTTCACGGAAGAAATGATAGCACACTATGAGGATACAAGGAGCAATACCTTCTTTAGCCAATTGATAAATCTCAAGCAAACGGGTTCAGTTACAGAGCACATTGAGAACTTCCAAAGATTGAATATAAAGGCAACAGATATTCCAGATGGGCACTTGATTAATGTATTCATAGGAACTTTAAAGGATAACGTTCAACATGAGGTTCGCCTTTGGGAACCCAAATCATTGGAGAATGCATTTAAGGTGGCAAGAAATGTTGAAAGTAAAAATATGGCTATGGCTACTAGAAGGACCAATCCCAACATCTATAGAGAGAATAATGATCCTTCTTCTAAAACACCTCAACGTACAAGGTTGACACCTCAACAATTGTTGGAAAGAAAAGAAAAACATTTATGCTTTAATTGTGACAGCAAGTACAGTAAGGGACATAAGTGTGGTGAGAAGAAATTATTCTACATAGATTGTGAAGAGGAAGAAGAAGAAGAAGAAGAACCATCTTAAGATGAAAACGTATAAGCAATTTCGTCTGAAGAGTTGACTCCCACTATATCGCGTAATGGATTGACTGGAATTAGCACTCCTCAAATCTCAAGATCGAAGAATACATCAAAAAGAAAAAGGTAATAGTCCTAATTGATTCTGGCATTAGTCATAATTTCATTCACTATAAATTAACCAAATCTCTCAATTGCTTTGGATATCCAGCGCCAGAGTTTCAAGTAATGATTGCAAATGAAGGAACTATCGATTGTTCAAGAAAATGCAATAAGATCAATCTTACTATGGGGGAATATGTAATTAATAGTCCAATGATTGTTATACCCATGGGTGGTGCTGATGTTGTACTAGGAATCCAATGGTTACAATCATTAGGAACAATGGCTTTTAATTTTCAAGAACTTTTCATGAAATTTTCATTGGAAGGAAAAGAAATTGAGTTAAGAGGTATCACAGGTGTAGCACACCTTTTTCTGGCTACCAAGGCTTAAACGTTCTTAAAAGAAATCTATAACACCCCTTTGTACATAACTCATACATGCATTATATAATCCACATGCGTTTAAGCAAAGAAATACGTTTAAGCTTAGAGTAAACATATTATTTACTGCTATAATAACAATCAATAACATTAACATTAAATTGATATGCAGAGAAGAATACATGATGATTATAATACACAAAGATACAGAAACATAATTAAAGCATCATATGGTACTTATCTTTAAACAATGGTAGTTCCACCAACCAAGTGTAGGCCTTCTATGAACCTCCCAGCATTAGACCACACTGCTCATCAGCTCAACAGTGGGTCACCCCCGAGCTAGGACTAAGCTCCACCCCAAGACAAGGAATCCTAGGCTAGGCTGAGGTTATAGGGAAAAAACACACAACCACAAGGATGGAATTCTCTCCCAGGAACCTCCCACGCTCATTGCCCACAGACCCTCATTTCCCACATGCCTGTTCCACCCTAGGAGTATACACCTTCTCTGTCACCTGGACAGTCCTTCAGCTGCTAATCTTCCTTGCCTTAGGTTATAGGAATAGGCCGGGCCAGAAGCCTCCGGGCTCTATGGCAGCTACAAGGTTCCTTCCAAAAGTTCTCTCCCTCCTCTGCACACTCTCTCACCTGGAGGGAGTCGCTCATGGGTCCAACAACCTATTCTTCCAACTTCAACCACCTCTCTCACCTAGAGAGAGTGTTGTACAAACTGGCCAACAAGCCACATAGGATCAAACACTACACGTCCACCACAATCAACAGGAATCCAGACACGAACACCCCAGGGAATCTCCAGATAGGTGCAACAGCATAACCAGGCTAAGCAGGGATGGGACACTTTTGTCTTCTCAATCTGGGAACACGGGATAGACTCACACTCTGGATTTTCAGGGATGCATGACGAGTCATCCACGCAGGGGTCGATTCAGACTTCCTGATTTAGAACAGAGAAGGGGTGTAGCAACTTTCCAAAACAAACACAGTCTCTTTCCTGAAATCAACACAGGCTTCTCGTTCAAGGAATGTACACATGGGTTTTCTCAGAGCCAGACATAGAATTTTCGTATCACAGGGACGCACAAAGGTTCTCTGCAGGAGTCGGGTTGGTTGTACTATCCAGGGCTCCATACGTGTTCAGGCAATCGGGTAGAATGGAGGAGGAACCCTTCTCATGGCTCATCCTGGCCGTTTTATTCGAATGCGTCAGGGTTGACACTTGTAACCCATGGAACTACATGCGTTCCACCAGCACGCATCACCCTTGTACGTCCTCCCCTTGCCAGAAACTTAGGATAAAACATAAAATGCACATGTCTTTTTGGGATAATTTTAAAATATTATTCCCAGGCTTAAGCCCCTTAGGCTTAGCCCCCAGGCTCAACACTTAGCCTCTTTCCCACCTTCCAGCCCCTAATTCCTTGCCCACTCTATAGATGCTCATTCCCCCTTCACTCATTCATCGTGGTCGATCTGCACCTGGCGGTGTTTACAATTTTATTAAATGTTTTTCATACATACAAGTACAAAATCAGGCCCTTGGCCTCCAACCCTTAGGCTCTCTGGCCTAATAATCACATAAGCCACTAGCTTATAAAAACTTGGCTCACCAGCCCATAAAACATAATTACAATTTCTTTCAGAACATGGTTTGCAACGGGGCTCGGCCTTGGGGACACTACAATCCCCCTCCCCTTATTTTTGCACTGTCCTCAGTGCAAATTTACACAGCATCTGCAAGCTTTTCAAAAATTTTCAAAAAGATGCAGGTACTCTGCCCGCATAACATCTGCATGCTCCCATGTCACGTCTTTAGGACCGTACTAGGTCCACTGGACCTTTACAAGCTCTATGGCTCGATTCCGGAGCTATTTTCTTTTCCTGTCCAATATGCGCATAGGATGCACTTATAGGACACCTTCTGGTTCCACCTGAATCACATTCCAATCGATAACATGATTAGCATCAGGTACATATTTTTTAAGCAGTGAAACATAAAACACATTATGTACAATCATAGATGCAGGTAGTGCAAGCATGTATGCAACTGGCCCAATCCTTTCCAGGATCTCAAATAGCCCACAAAATCTTGCTTCCAATTTGGTGCAACTTCCCAACCTCATGGAACTTCTGTTAGTTTTCACTTTCAGGAAAACATGGTCACCCACTTTGAATTCTCTATGGGTTCTGTTACTGTCAGCGTAAATTTTCTTCCTATCCTGGGCAGCCTTCAGATTCCGTTTAATTTTTATCATTTGATCTTAGTAGCTCAGGCCCAACTACTGCTCTGTCAGCTGGATTATCCTAGCTCACTGGAGTGTTTCACTTTCTTCCATAAAGTGCTTCGAATGGGCTCATATTCAATGATGCATGATACCCATTATTATAGGCAAATTCTACCAAATGCAGGTAGTCTTCCCACCTTGATGGTTTATCCATCACATACATTCTCAGTATATCTTCTATTACCCTGTTCACCCTCTCTGTCTGACCATCAGACTCGGGATGATACGCTGTACTAAAGTTCAGATTCATTCTGAATCCTTTGAACAATCCTTTCCAGAAATTCGAGGTGAATTTCGGGTCCCTATCAGACACAATTGTCTTAGGAATTTCGTGCAAGTGTGCAACTTCTTTTAAAAAGATATCAGCAACATCAACTGCCCTGTGGGTGGTTTTCAGTGGAATAAAATGGGCGGCTTTAGTAAGCTTGTCCACCACCACCATGATTGAATCATGTTGCTTGCTTGTTCTGGGCAATCCTGTGATAAAATCCATTGCTACCACGTCCCATTTCCATTCAGGAATGGGTAAAGGCTGCAACAACCCTATTGGGTGCCTATGCTCAGCCTTAACCTTCTGGCACTCCATACATATGGCGATGTATTCAGCAATTTCCTTCTTCAGACTCGGCCAAAAATAATGGCTTTTGACTACTGCCACAGTCTTCTGATATCCATGATGTCCAACATAAGCCACATTATGCATTTCTTTTAGAATTGCCAGCTTCAATTCTTGGACATTGGGTACATACACTCTGTTTTTATACAGAAGTAAGCCATCAGTTCCCAAGGTGTAACTTTCCTTGGCCTGTGGTCTCTCATGTTGATGTAGCTTTGCTACTAAACCTCTGTACTGCAAATCAACATTTGCAGCTTCCAAAATTCTGTCTTTAATCTCAGTTCTGTACATGCTAATGGCTGTAGCATGTAATTTGTGCACTTTTCTGCTGAGTGCATCAACCACCTTATTTTCTTTCCCTTTGATATGCTTGATATCAAAGTCATATTCACACAGGAAAACAACATGCACGTTTGACAATCCAAACGGCACCACTATGAACTCGTAATGACCGTACCTTGTTCTAAAGGTAGTCTTGCTGATGTCCTCATCATTTATCCTCACTTGGTGATATCCAGATCTGAGGTCTATTTTCGAGAATATTTTCGCATCCTTCAACTGATCAAAAAGATCATTGATCCTTGGCAGAGGATACTTGTTCTTGACAGTGACCTTATTCAACTACCAAAAATCAATGCACAGTCTCAGCGTCCCATCTTTCTTCTTCACGAATAGGACTGGGGCTCCCCACGGTGACACGCTGGGGTGAATGTATCCCTTCTTTAGTAGCTCTTTGAGCTGCAATTGCAACTCTTTCAGCTCTGGCGTACTCATTCTATAAGGAGCCTTCAAAACTAGAGCTGTTCCCGGCATCAAATTTATAGAAAAATCGATGTCCCTCTTTGGAGGTAGTCTAGGTACCTCCTGAAATACGTCCTTAAATTCTTTGAGTACCTTGTGGTCTTCCAGATTCAAGACTACATCTCGGAATTCTTCTTCCACTCGAGCTGCAAATAATTGGCAGCCTTTCCGGAAACATTTCTTCAGCTGCATGGCTGAGATTTCTCTAACAGCCACAGCTCTGGGAATTCCTTGGACTGTTACCTGATTTCCCTCTTCATTCAGGCATGTAAACCTCTTGTTACAACAGTCCATAAGGGCATGGTGCTGGTCCAACCAGTCCATCCCAATTAAGCAATCGTATGAGCCTAAAGGCAGAATGTTCAATTCAGCCTTGGTGCTCATTCCTTTCATGTCTATTGAACAAGACTTAACCAATTCAGTGACCTTCCTTTTGGTTCCTGTGGCCAACTTCACTAGCCAAGGATTTTCATGTTTGCTTCTCATTAGATGCAAACTATCCACCATTCTAGGATCTACATAACTATGGCTAGCCCTTGAATCAATTAAAATAACGAGTGTTCAGTTGTTGATTATACCTTCCACTTCAATCATGTACGATTGAAATTATGCTTGCTTGTTGTCTAGGGCTACGTAGATCCTCGACATTCTGCTGCCCATATCCTCCATTGTTTCAGCTTGATGAACAGTATGGATAGTTCTCGCTTTATCTTTTCTTTGGGGGCAGTATTTGTACCTATGATTCCCTTTACAGCCCCAACACTCCATAGGTGGCGATCTTGGCATCTGCTCACTCCCTTCAACTTTCTTGGGCTCTCTAAAAGATGACTGTCCCCAAGGACTATTTCTGAAAAAGAGAGGCTTGTTTCCCTTCTGCCTCTGTTCTTTCTTAAACCTCTTCTGGTCATCCTAAGCCTTCCGAAAGGTAGGCTTTTCTCTTTGTTGTTCATATAGACATTTCGCCCTTCTTATGGTTTCTTCCATGGTCTTAGGATCGTCATACTAAATCTTGTCACCAATGGAAGGTGGTAGTCCACTCAGATACCTATGAATTTTGACAGCCTCGTCTTTGATGAACGAAACATACTTTAGTAGTTCCAGAAAACTTCGTTCATACTCATCAATGGTCATGCTGCCCAACTTGAGTTCGAAGAACTCCTTCATCTTTCTGTTATAATACCTTTTAGTCAGGTATTTTTCTCGAAATACCTCTTAAATTCCTTCCAAGTGACCTCTTTCTCTCTGATGTGTTGCACCCGCACAAACTGATCCCACCACATGGATGCTTTTCCTTTCAGTTTATACATTGCAATTCTTCCTTCTGCATGGGCGGAATAATTCTACAGTTCGAAATATTTCCTCATGCCAAGCAACCATGTCTCGACATCTTCCTCCTTCTTATGTTCTCCATCAAATGTTGGAGGCTTAATCTTGTTCATCTCCCCTTTCAATTCATCCTTTCCATATTTTCGGTGTTTTCTGGTAGGGGACGGGCTTGAACTACTGTGTGTCTCCTTGCCAGAATGCTTCAGGGAGAGATGGTAATGTCTGTTACCACTCCTCGATCTTCTTCTCCTCTCAGGGGTTCTGACACTTCTTGATCTGCTTGTGTCACTTCCTTTTTCCAATTTCTTTTCTATTCTTTCCAGGCTCTTCAACATTTTTAAGTTGAATTCACCCTGTCGATCCCTAATTTTCATGAGCTTTCGGCTATCAGCTAGGCAAGCCTGGGCATCTTTCTACAATCTTTCGATGAGTTGCATCATATGTTCTTCCTTATCCATCTCTTTTCCGTGCCCATTAGAGTTTGTTCCTTCGACTCCCAAGTTGAAATCCCTTCCTACCCTTTCGTCCTCTGTTTCGGAGGCAATCTGCACCTTTTCCCACTCCATACTTGACGTTGGTTAGCTGGAATCATGACTCTCGTTGAACTCTGCACACACACTGTGCAATTCAATTCGAAGTTTGTCAGGCCATTAAAACCTCACGAACAATCCACAACATTTATAAACCAATATGGAAAAGAACAAAAGACGTTTCGATTCAAATAAGTTTTCTGAGCTCTCGTTGGGATCTGCGAATTCAGGGACTTCGAAACTTCGGAATCTCGGTCCACGAAGATCTAATAGTTAAATCTTCGTAACCAAAGTCACCCTTTCGCAACTCGTGATCTCGCGAGTTCATGAGTCGAAGACCTTGGACTCATTTCCTCTAAACGTCGATACCCGAGATGCAACACGGGTATGGCTCCCTCCTCTCTAGCATCTGCTACACATGACCGTAGTCTAGGGCTAAGTGCTAGCACTCTTCCCTACTCGCACCTTCACGAGTTGTGGCATCCAACCCTAGAACCTCCCTTTCATGAAACCCCGAGAAGCGATTTTGAATTTTCTCCTCGCGTTCTCACTACTCGCGACTTCATGAGTTTCAATGTCGAGCTCTCGTGCTCTTATCTCGCGAGTCCCCAAAATCGCGAATTACTTTATTCTTCGGGACCACAGCACAGCTGTCGCCCTTCACCATCGTGGCACGTGGTACATTCAGGAGGGTCCACATCGCTTTTAATGATGTCATTGGGTCCCACCATTCTCGCTTGTCTTCTCGACTCACTGGCACGTGGTACGCATTCATGCGCCCACGTCCAATCCAAGCATGAAATCCAACAGTCGGATCCCCTCCTCAGATCAACGACGTAGATATTTTCGGCATTTCAAGGTTTTGGGCGTCGGGAGTTCGTGCACTCCACATCTCGAACCTCCATCTGCCGAAATCCCAAAATCATTGTTTACTAAACTACGTGATCCAATGGTCAAGTTATTCTCCCCATGATCTACGGTGTAGATCTTTTCGGCATTTCGGGGTTTTCGGGAGTTCGCGTATCACGCTTCCGACACTCCTATGTGATTCAAAAGGGATTTAAACCTTGCACATACTCTCCGGATCCGACGGTCACGAGGTTTCACCTTCCCTCCCAAGCAGATCCTAAGGTTCTAACACTATTGGTGTGGAGACCTATTTCCCCGTGGCCATAGACCACACCGACTACGGTTTCACACGTCGCTAAACCTCCTGAGCTTAAAAACTCGTCAAGTAACTCCTTGACACTTCGGGGCAAACCAAGGTCCAAAATTGGCCTTCCAGACCCAATTTCCCCCACACTCTCGGTCCAAAGACCGCTCCACTGGCCCATCTAGGCTCTGTGTCAAAACCATAGCTCTGATACCAAACTGTAGCGCACCTTTTTCTGGCTACCAAGGCTTAAACGATCTTAAAATAAATCTATAACACCCCTTTGTACATAACTCATACAGGCATTATATAATCCACATGCGTTTAAGCAAAGAAATACATTTAAGCTCAGAGTAAACATATTATTTACTGCTATAACAACAATCAATAACATTAACATTAAATTGATATGCACAACAAAATACATGATGATTATAATACACAGAGATACAAAAACATAATTAAATCATCATCTGGTACTTATCTTTGAATAGTGGTAGTTCCACCAACCAAGTGCAGGCCTTCCACAAACCTCCCAGCCTTAGACCACACTGCTCATCAACTCAGCAGTGGGTCACCCCCGAGCTGGGACTAAGCTCCACCCCAAGACAAGGAATCCTAGGCTAGGCTGAGGTTACAGGGAAACAACACACAGCCACAAGGATGGAATTATCTCCTAGAAACCTCCCACGCTCACTGCCCACAGACCCTCATTCCCCACATGCCTGTTCCACCCCAGGAGTATACACCTTCTCTGTCACCTGGACAATCCTTCAGCTGCTAATATCCCTTGCCTTGGGTTACAGGAATAGGCCGGACCGGAAGTCTCTGGGCTCTATGGCAGCTATAAGGTTCATTCCAGAAGTTCTCTCCTTCCTCTACACACTCTCTCACCTGGAGGGAGTCGCTCACAGGTCCAACAACCTGTTCTTCCAACTTCAACCACCTCTCTCACCTGGAGAGAGTGTTGTACAAACTGGCCAACAAGCCACACTGGATCAAACACTACACGTCCACCACAATCAACAGGAATCCAGACACGAACACCCCAGGGAAGCTCCAGACAGGTGCAACAGCATAACCAGGCTTAGTAGGGATGGGACACTTCCGTTTTCTCAATCTGGCAACACGGGATAGACTCACACTCTATATTCTTAGGGATGCGTCATGAGTCGTCCACGCAGGGGTCGATTCAAACTCCCCGGTTTAGAACAGAGAAGGGGTGTACCAGCTTTCTAGAACAAACACAGACTCTTTCTAGAAATCAACACAGGCTTCTCATTCAGGGAATGTACACATAGGTTTTCTTAGAGCCAGACACAGACTTTTCGAATCACAGGGACGCACAAAGGTTCTCTGCAGGAGTCAGGTTGGTCGTACTATCCAGGGCTCTGTACACGTTCAGGCAATCGGGTAGAATGGAGGAGGAACCCTTCTCACGACTCATCCTGGCTGTTTTATTCCCATGTTCCAGGGTTGACACTTGTCACCCATGGAACTACATGCATTCCACTAGCACGCATCACCCTTGTACGTCCTCCCCTTGCCAAAAACTTTTGATAAAACATAAAATGCACATGTCTTTTTGGGATAATATTAAAATATTATTCCCAGGCTTAAGCCCCTTAGGCTTAGCCCCCAGACTCAACACTTAGCCCCTTTCCCACCTTCCAGCCCCTAATTCCTTGCCCACTCTGTGGATGCTCAGTCCCCCTTCACTCATTCATCGTGGTCGATCTGCACCTGGCGGTGTTTATAATTTTATTAAATGTTCTGCATACATACAAGTACAAAATCAGGCCCTTGGCCTCCAACCCTTAGGCTCTCTGGCCTAACAATCACATAAGCCACCAGCTTATAAAAACTTGGCTCACCAGCCCATAAAACATAATTACAATTTCTTTCAGAACATGGTTTGCAACGGGGCTCGGCCTTGGGGACACTACAACAGGGAAACCCGGTAAGGTGATAAGCTCTAATGGCATGACCAAATTATTGAAAAAGGGGTATCAAGGCATTATTGCACAACTATGCTCACTAGATGTTCAAACATCTAAGCCATCCATTCCTCAAGATCTCCAAGGGATCATTGATAAGCATTCCAAAGTATTTGAAGATATTCCCAAAGGTCTTCCACCCACTCAAAATCATGATCATGAAATTCACCTAATTCCTGGGAGTGT
>JASDQU010012117.1:5943-16076 GCA_032191745.1 Picea mariana | reverse complement strand
GATGCACTTATAGGACACCTTCTGGTTCCACCTGAATCACATTCCAATCGATAACATGATTAGCATCAGGTACATATTTTTTAAGAAGTGAAACATGAAACACATTATGTACAGTCATAGATGCAGGTAGTGCAAGCATGTATGCAACTAGCCCAATCCTTTCCAGGATCTCAAATGGCCCACAAAATCTTGTTGCCAATTTGGCGCAACTTCCCAACTTCAGAGAACTCCTATTAGTCTTCACTTTTAGGAAAACATGGTCACCCACTTTGAATTATCTGTGGGTTCTGTTACTATCAACGTAACTTTTCTGCCTGTCTTGGGTAGCTTTTAGATTCTGTTTAATTTTTATCATTTGATCATCCTCAAGGCGTGAATGATTGCTGCCAGCTCTAAATCATGAGTGGCATAATTCCTTTCATGCTCTTTCATCTTTTGGGACTCATAAAAAATTACAACTCCCTCTTGGATGAGAACTCCTCCCAACCCTTCCTTACACGCATCTGTGAACACTATGTAATCCTTATTTGGATCTGTAATCTTCAGGATTGGAGCACTGGTTAACATCTATTTCAATTGCTGGAAGCTACTCTCACACTCTTCAGTCCATTGAAACTTCTTCTCCTTCCTTTGCAAGGAAGTGATAGAATGAGCTATCTTTGAGAATCTGGCTATTAACCTCCTATAGTAGCCTGCCAGACCCATAAAAGATCTAACTTCTGCCACATTCCTTGGCACTGATCATTCTCGAATGGCCCCTACCTTTTCAGGATCCACAACGATCTCTTCTTCAAATATAATGTGTCCCAAGTAATGAATCTGCCTTTGATAAAATGAGCACTTGCTCAGTCTTGCATACAACTGGTGTTCTCTCAACACCTGTAGCACCATTCTCAGGTGTTTCTCATGTTCTTCCTCTACCTTGGAATACACCAAGATATCATCCAGGAAAACTTTGACAAACTTGTCCAAATAATCTCTGAACTCTCCATTCATTAAGCACATGAAAACAACAGGTGCATTTATCAGTCCAAATGGTACCATTGCAAATTCATAATGAATGTACCTTGTTTTAAAGGCGGTCTTGCTAATGTCCTCATCATTTATTCTCACTTGGTGATATCCAGATCTGAGATCTATTTTTGAAAATATTTTTGCATCCTTCAACTGATCAAAAAGATCATCGGTCCTTGGCAGAGGATACTTGTTCTTGACAGTTACCTTATTCAACTGTCGGAAATCAATGCGTAGCCTCAACGTCCCATATTTCTTCTTCAGGAATAGGACTGGGTCTCACCAAGGTGACACGCTGGGGAAAATGTATCCCTTCTTTAGTATCTCTTCAAGCTGCAATTGCAACTCTTTCAGCTCTAGCGTACTCATTCTATAAGGAGCCTTTGAAACTGGAGCTGCTCCATGCATCAAATTTATAGAAAAATCAATGTCCCTCTTCGGAGGTAGTCCAGGTACCTCCTGACATACGTCCTTGAAATCTTTGAGTACCTCGTGGTATTCCATATTCGAGACTACATCTCAAGATGCTTCTTCCACCCAAGATGCAAATAATTGACAACCTTTCCGGTAACACTTCTCCAACTGCATGGCCGAGATTTCCCTAACAACCACTGCTCTGGGAATTCCTTGGACTATTACCTGTTTTCCCTCTTTGTTCAGACATGTAAACCTCTTGTTATGGAAATCCAGAAGGGGATGGTGTTGGTCCAACCAGTCCATCCCAATTAAGCAATCGTATGAGCCTAAAAACAGAATGTTCAATTTAGCCTTAGTGCTCATTCCTTTCATGTCTATTGAACAGGACTTAACCAATTCAGTGACCTTCCTTTTGGTTCCTGTGGCCAACTTCACCAGCCAAGACTTTTCATGTTTTCTTCTTGTTAGATGCAAAATTTCCACCACTCTAGGATCTACATAACTATGGATAGCCTCTGAATCAATTAAAATAACAAGTGGTTAGTTGTTGATCGTACCTTCCACTTCAATCATGTGCGATTGAAATTCTGCTTGCTTGTTGTCTAGGGATGCGTAGATCATCGACATTTTGTTGCCCATATCCTCCATTGTTTCATCTTGCTGAACAGTATGGATAGTTCTCTCTTTATCTTTTCTGTGGGGGCAGTCTCTGTACCTATGATTCCCTTTACAGCCCCAACACTCCGTAGATGGCGGTCTTGGCATCTGCTCATTCCCTTCAACTTTCTTGGGCTCTCTAAAAGATGACTATCCCCAAGGACTGTTCCTGAAAAAGGGAGGCTTGTTTCCCTTCTACCCCTGTTTTTTCTTAAACCTCTTCTGGTCATCCCAAGCCTTCCAAAAGGTAGGCTTTTCTCTTTGATGTTCATATAATCATTTTTCCCTTCTTATGGTTTCTTCCATGGTCTTAGGATCGTCATATTGAATCTTGTCACTGATGGAAGGTGGCAGTCCACTCAGATACCTCTGAATTTTGACAACCTCCTCTTTGATGAACGGAAGATACTTCAGTAGTTCCAGAAAACTTCATTCATACTCATCAATGGTCATGTTGCCCAACTTGAGTTTGAATAACTCCTTCGTCTTTCTGTCATAGTATCTTTTGGTTAGGTATTTCTTCTCGAAATACATCTTAAACTCCTTCTACATGACCTCTTTCTCTCTGATGTGTTGCACCTGCACCAATTGATCCCACCACATGGATGCTTTTCCTTTCAGCTGGTACATTGCAATTCTTTCTTCTGCATAGGCAGAATAATTCTACAGTTGGAAGTATTTCTTCATACCCAACAACTGTTTCGGCATCTTCCTCCTTCTTATGTTCACCATTGAATGTAGGCAGTTTAATCTTGTTGATTTCCCCTTTCAAATCATCCCTTCTAGATTTTCGTTGTTTTTTGGTAGGGGTCGGGCTTGAACTACTATGTTTCCTTGCCAGAATGCTTCAGGGAGAGACGGTAATGTCTGTTACCACTCCTTGATATTCTTCTCCTCTCAGGGGTTCTGACACTTCTTGATCTGCTTATGTCACTCCCTTTTTCCAATTTCTTTTCTATTCTTTCCAAGATTTTCAACATTTTTAAGTTGAATTCACCCTGTCAATCCTTGATTTTCATGAGATTTCGTCTATCAGCTAGGTGAGCCTAGGCATCTTTTTGCAATCTTTCAATGAGTTTCATCATATGTTCTTCCTTATCTGTCTCTTTTTTGTTCCCATTAGAGTTTGTTCCTTCGACTCCTAGGTTGACATTCCTTCCTACCCTTTCATCCTCTGTTTCGGAGGCATTCTGCACCTCTTTCAATTCCATACTCGGTGTCCGTTTTCTTCTGTCCTGGAACTTGTTGACCTCTGCACACACAACATACAGCCAGCTGAAGTTTGTCAGGCCTTAACCCTTCAAGAAAACTTACAACATTCATAAGCCAACGTAAACAAGAAAAACATTTTGACTTCACAAAGTTTTCTGAGCTCTGTCTAGCTCTGCAAATTCCGAGACTTCGGAACTTTGGAATCTCGGTCCATGAAGATCCAACAATTAAATCTTCATAACCAAATTCACTCTTTCACAACTCATGATCTCGCAAGTTTGTGAGTCGAAGACCCTTGACTCATTTCCTTCAAAAGTTGATACCTGAGATGCGATACAGGTATGGCTCCCTCTTTTCTAGTGCCTGCTACACATGACCATAGGCTAGGGCTAAGTGCTAGCACTTCTTCGCCAACTTCCAACTTCACGAGTTGGAATGTTGAGCCTGTGCGCTCCTCCCTTGCGAATTCTGAAATCGCAAATTACTTTATTCTCTAGGCCCACAACACAATTGTCGCCCTTCACAATAGTGGCATGTGGTACATTCAGGAGGGTCCATGTCACCTTCAGTGATGTCATTGGGTCCCACTACTCTTGCCTATCTTTTCAACTCTCTGGCACGTGGTATGCATTCATGCACCCATGTCCATTCCAAGCAAGGAATCCAACGGTCAGATCCCCTCCTCAGATCAATGACGTAGATATTTTCGACATTTCGGGGTTTCGGGCATCGGGAGTTCGTGCACCCCACAACTCGAACTTCCATCTGCCGAAATCCCAAAATTTACGAGTTACTCCTCCGCCAAATCAAATGGTCAACTACCTTCCTACGATCTACGGTGTAGATCTTCTTGGGTTTTTTGGGGGTTTTCGGGAGTTCGTGTATCGAGATTCCCACACTCCTGTGCAATTCAAAAGGGATTTAAACCCTGCGCACACTCTCCAAATCTGTCGATCACGAGGGTTCACCTTCCCTCCCAAGAAGATCCTAAGGTTCTAACACTGTTGGTGTGGAGACCTATCTCCCCGTGGCCATAGACCAAACCATCTGCGGTTTTCACATGCCACTAAACCTCCTGAGCTTAAAAACTTGTCAAGTAACTCCTTGACACTTTGGAGCAAACCAAGGTCCAAAATTGTCCTTCTAGACCCAATTTCCCTCGCACTCTCGGTCCAAAGACCTCTCCACTGGCCCATCTAGGCTCAGTGTCGAAACCTTGCTCTGATACCAAACTGTAGCACACCATTTTTGGCTACCAAGGCTTTTATCGCTCTCTGTTACCAATCTGTACACACCTTTTACATAACTCATACAGACATTACATAATCCACATGAATTTAAGAAAATAAACACATTTAAGTTCAGAGTAAACATATTATTTATTGCTATAATTAACAATCAATAGCATTTAATAATAATTAATACACACAGCAGAATTCATGATAACATAAGCAACACAGTCATGCAAAACAAGATTAAAGCATAATCAGATACTTATCTTTTAACAATGGTAGATTCCACCAACCAAGATTCCACCAACCAAGTGCAGGCCTTCCACGAACCTCCTATCCTTAGACTGCACTACTCATCAAGCTCAGTAGTGGGTCACCCCCGAGCTGGGACTAAGCTCCACCCCTAGACAAGGAATCCTAGGCTAGGATGAGGTTACATGGAAATCAACACACAGCCACAAGGATGAGATTCTCTCCCAGGAACCTCTCACGCTCACTGCCCACAGACCCTCATTCCACACATGCCCGTTACACCCCAGGAGTATACACCTTCTTTGTCACCTGGACAGTCCTTTGGCTGCTAACCTCCCTTTCCTTAGGTTTCAGCAACAGACTATACTGGAAGTCTTTGGGTTCTGTGGTAGCTACAGGGTTCCTTCCATGAGTCCTCTCCTTCCTCTACGCACTCTCTCACCTAGAGAGAATCGCTCACAGGAAAACAAGCCACACGCAGTCCAGTACTGCATGGTCACAACAACCCACAGGGAAAATAGACACAGGCTTTCCCAAACTTGTTCAACAATCACAAAATGGTCTCACGGTCGCGGCTTCGGGATAGGGACTCCACGCACAAGTTCCATTTCAGGTAGAGGATGTACACGGATTCTCCAGACACAACACAGGCTTTTCCAGTTCAAGCAGAGGTGAAACCAGCTCTTTCAGAATTGATCACAGGCTTCTCAGCTCATAGAATAGAGGTGTACATGGATTTACAGAGCCAAACACAGACTTTCCAATTGGTTCAACAATGGTGAAATGGTTCAGGGACATGGCTTCAGGACAGAGCCTCCACGCATGGGTTCAATTAGTCAAACAGAGGATGCACACGGATTATCAAAGACAACACGGTATTTTTTGACTCTCAGGAACGCATGAGGATTTCTCTGCTTGGTCGGGATGGTCGTATTATCCAGGGCTCCATACGCGTTCAGGCAATCGGGTAGAATGGAGGAGGAATCCTTCTCATGACTCATCCTGGCCGTTTTATTCACATGCGCTAGGGTTGACACTTGTCACCCATGGAACTATACGTGTTCTACCAGCACGCATCACCTTGTACGTCCTCCCCTTGCTAGAAACTTAGGATAAAACATAAAATGCACATGTCTTTTTGGAATAATATTAAAATATTATTCCCAGGCTTAAGCCCCCTTAGGCTAAATACTTATCCCCTTTTCCCACCCTTCAGCCCCTAATCCCTTGCCTTCTCTGTGGAAGCTCAGTCCCCCTTCACTCATTCATCGTGGTCGGTCTGCACCTGGCGGTGTTTACAATTTTATTATATGTTCTACATACATACAAGTACAAAATTAGGCCCTTGGCCTCCAACCCTTAGGCTCTCTGGCCTAACAATCACATAAGCCCATCAGCGTATACAAACTTGTCTCACCAGCCTATAACACATGTTTACAATTCATTTTGTACATCAGATTTACAACTGGGCTCGGCCTTGGGGACATTACAAAACAAGCAAAATAGAATCAAAGAAAGAAGAAAACAAATCAATGGAACAACTTTTTGAAGAAGAAGATGAAAAAAAAGAAGAAGAAGAGGAAGATGAAGATGAAGAGAATCCGATAGAAGTAGAAGAGAAAGTTCAACAAGTATCTCCAAAGAAACCTAGTAAACGAGTACAGAAGAATCATCCTTCAAATCAGATTATTGGAAACAAAGATGCAGGAGTTGAGACTAATTGAAAAATCCATTCACCAGAACAAACACACCTAGCACTCTTATCTACAATTGAACCAAACTGTTTTGAAGAATCCAACAATGATGAATTTTGGAATAAGGCCATGGATGAAGAATTGGATCAAATAGAGAAAAATGACACTTGGGAATTCGTTCCAAGACCAAAGAATAAGAATGTGATCGACACAAAATGCGTTTTCAGGAATAAATTGAATGAAGATGGACATGTTACAAGGAACAAAGCTAGATTGGTATGTAAAGGATATGCACAGATTGAAAGAATAGACTTTGAAGAGACATTTTCCCCAGTTGCCAAAATGGAAGCAATCTGTTTGATTTTAGCTTATGCATGCAAAAATAATGTTAAAGTATATCAGATGGACGTAAAATCAGTTTTTCTGAATGGGGAACTTGAAGAAGAAGTCTACATTGAACAACCAGAAGGATTTCATTTGTCACAGAACACAGACTATGTGTGTAAATTAAAAAAGGCCTTGTATGGTCTAAAACAGGTTCCTAGAGCATGGTACTCTAGATTGGATAAGTATCTGCAACAGGCAGGGTTAGGAAAATGAAGTGTAGACAGCGACCTCTACATCAAGGTAAGTCAAGGTAATATTTTATTAATTGAAGTTTATGTTGATGATATTATTTGTGGTAGTGATGATGACAGGTTAAGCCAAAAATTTGCAAAAGAGATGCAGAATGAATTTGAAATGTCATTACTTGGAGAACTATCCTTCTTTCTGGGACTTCAGATATGTCCAAGAAACCAATGAATTTTTATTTTTCAAACCAAGTATATCAGAGAAATGCCAAAGAGGTTCAGAATGGAAGATTGCAAACCAGTTATCACTCCCATGCAAACCAGTTGTAAGTTGAGAAAAGATGATGATTCAAAGTCTACAGATTAGAGACAATATAGGTCAATTATTGGTAGCCTACTATATGTGAAAACATCCAGACCATATGTAATGCAGGCAGTTGGACAGGTGGCAGAATTTCAAGTAGCACCAAAGAAATCACATCTATTAGCAGTAAAGAGGATCTTCAGATATCTCAAAGGAACAAAAGAGTTTGGATTATGGTATCTGTTATCGCTTAGTTTGTAGTTTAGGTTAAGTAGCCGGAAGGTAAGGATCAAACTAGCATAACAAGAGTTTCCCCACCCACTGTCACCTCGATGGGGGGCTCTTTCTATTTAGGGTGGCTAGGCCCAAGGGAGACGTCCCTGGTAATCTGGGGTTTCGAAAGGCACAGGCTATTGAAGGATAAAGGTAATTTTTCCCTTTCATAGATTACCGCCAAGAAGATAGTCAAAATGAAGGTATTCCACAGAATAGGCACCTGTTTACGAGACAAGGCAACAATAAAACTAATGCATGCAAATAGTGGTTAGTACTTCATAGATTTATGACTATCAATATTTAATGAGCATAATATAGAAATAATTATTGATGAAGTCAATGATTGAAAAAATGACTATGGCTTATAATATTACTTCTCAATAAACACTGGAAAAGATATAACATTCAATGTATATAATCAATCTTTGAATTATCACATAATATCATCAATTGCTCATACAAGACAGGAGTGTTGGGTCAAGCTCACTAGGGGTGACGTCAGCCTTCTTTGTGGTTAGTTTGGTAGACAAAGAGCTCAACATTTTGCAAATAGGTCAATGAGAATTATCAACACATCAATGTCTATCCTTGGATTCAAACAAGGCATGACGTCATCATAACTCTAGGTTTAGTTAGACGTTAGGGTTAGTTAGGGTTTCAAATTTAAGAAGTTTGAAAGTGTTGTTTTGGCACAAGAAGCTCAACGTTGGAGAGTTAGACTAGTGNGTTAGGCTCTATGGTGCTGCAATGGCAGGGTCCTAGAGTCAAAACCCTAAGGGGAGGAGGCTCATTCCGGTGTTTCTTAAGCAAGGCCTCATACTCCTCCTTCTTTCCTTAAAAATCCTTGGCAAAAACGGCTAGCTTCAAAACATAAATCTAGGGATGAAAAGTGTTGCAAGGGCAAGGCCTTTCAAACCCTAAAAGTCAAAACCCTAGGTGTAAAATTAATTAGGCCTAGGACGTCTTCCTTCTTCAATTTATGTTGAAAGCTAACTCAGAAAAATGGGAACTAGTGTAGCAACGACTAGGCTATATTCTCCTTAATCAATGGCTAAAACAAGCTTTCTATCATGGGGACATATAGCAAGGACCTACTTGTGTGCTTGCTACCTAGGGTTTCAATGATTAAGCAAAATAATAACAACGTAACAACAAATGCAAGAGATTTAACCTACAACCATTCATTTAAGAAGTTTTGCATGAGAAATACACTTACAAATCAATGAAGAGATTATCAAACCCTAGTCGTAACACCTTCCAATGATAGAAAACACCATAAAAATTCCAAAGATGATCCTCCACAAGAGTTGCGCCTCACTTCCAAGAGCAATAATCCAAGACAAAAGACTAAAAAGTATCTCTCATAAGAGAGTGAGTTGTGTTGTGTAAAAATGAGAGGCAACATCCTCTATTTATATCATCCTAATGACCTTTAATTACAAAATAGGTAATTTAAAACAGCCGACAAGGCTGACTAACAATATTACACTGTTTGTCACATTAAATGCTAAAAATATCAAAATATGATCTCAAAAGGGAGACGTCAGGCCCCTCTGAGGGAGACGTTGGCCCTTTTTGGGCAAGATCAACATCCAAGAAGTAGAACGTTGGCCCTTCTAGGGCTTCTCCAAGTAGCCACACGTGCCAAATGACCCCAGCACACTGCCAACACGCTCCAGAAAAACGTCCAGCTGCCTCAGGTGATGTCATGTCCATCAAAAGCAATCATCCCATTTGCAGTGGGTGATCCCCCTAGGTCGGGCTCTGCTATGGTGTCCTGGTGGAACGTCCTTCTGTGTTCTTCATGCAAATGGTCATCACAAAGTTGTCCTACCTCTGCCATCCCAACNTCATTAAATTTATCAAATACATGCATGAAATCCCTAGCATATCATCTAAGAGCTCAAAGACATTACACAGATCTACTATACAAAGTTGAAGAAGATCAATAGAATAACCTATGGGCTAATACCCACAAGAGATGGAAAGTTTCCTCAGAAGATCATTCAAGCCATGTTTTATGAGGTGATATGGTCTAGGGATGTCCAATCACAGTAAGGCCAAGGGCAGGTGTTGTCTTTGGGTGCCTTTGTAGGAGGCGAGTTGTACCCGTCATGAATGGATTTTTTCCAAGACCTTTATTGCCTTTATTTTTCTTTTATTGCTTTTCTTTCTTTTTACTTCAAGGTATGACTAGAGGACACTGCCTTGGCATGGTGACCAGAGCTGACAGTGTTACCCATTGGTATCTTTGCAAATATGATAAGGCCGGCTCGTGATGAGACCCCCTTTCCCTTGGCCATGCAACCAAAGGTCATTTCCCTGGCGTGGTGACCAGATAATGGCAATGTCATACTGCTAGATACCTATGAACATAATGGGTTGGCTTGTGATGAGACCTCCCATCCTTTTGGTTAGGTCTTGTTTTTTATTATTTTTCTTAGGGTCCCTTTAGTTTCTTATCGAGAGGCCTTTTATTTCCTTCTCAGGGATCCGCTGGGTG
>JASDQU010012116.1:82330-94198 GCA_032191745.1 Picea mariana | reverse complement strand
AACGGAGAGGGGGTGCTACCGGTAGCACCATTTTTAAAAACGAGGTAAAAAATTGGACCCCCCAAAAAACGAGAACTCTAGAGAGTTCTCATTAAGTTGGTAACTATGTTAGAATAGTAAAACCTGCAAATAAATAAAAAATTATACCGTTATCCATAAAAAAAAACTTGGGTCCATTACCCAAACCTGGGTTGTCCAACTTCACATGGCCATAACTCTCTAACCGTGAGGAGTTATGTGACGTTCCACATAACACCAGAAATGGTATGACAAGCACTATGAATCTAGGATAGTTTCACTGAAAAATTCATTGTCCTTCATCTCATTATTCCACCATTAAGCATGGGTTCTCTGACTCTGCAAAGCGTCTTCCCGTGAGGGCTTTCACCATAAGGGGACCACTTCGGAGTTCATCCATATTTACTTCTTATCAACCATGACAAGACAATAATGAGTCATATTTACATTAAACAAACTTGGGTTCATTAACCAATCCTCTGTGCTATGAGGCTTTCTTCAAGGGTTTACATCAATGACAACGAACCTTCATCAACAGTAATTTTGCAAAATTTGATGAGAAATTTGCCTTGTTGGCACAATTTCGACTTTCGTTGAGTGTTTTAAAAACATAGAGATTTCTTCTAAAAAAAAATTCTATACTTTCAAATAAACAGAATTCAGATTGAGTATAAAAGAGGGTTGATAATTCAACAAGAGAAGAAATTTTAAATAGAAAATGGTTGCAAGTTGGGTTTGACAAGTATGTATTTTTCATAAGAATACATTTTTGATGCAACAAGAATTTCTTCAGGAAGAAGAATGAAAGGATTGTTGTCTTTATTTTGAAGAGAAAGAAAATAGAGATTGAAGAAACAAAGAAGACATATTTTTGCATAAAGTAAACAGAAAATTGAAAGGTTTTTCCTTTGGAATTGGAAAAATGGTTTCTAGGTTTGAACCAAAAAACTTTGATTGAACTACATTTCACAAAGATTGTCCAGAATTTTTTCAAAAACACCAATGGATCTCTTTCTTTGAAAAAATTGATAGGCATTTTGAGAAAGTTAGCATGGAGTTTTCTTGCTCTTTTGATGGTGAGAGGGCCACAGTGGGTAGCCTCACCATTAGATTATTTGAAGACATCATTACACAAGTAAATGGATTACCTCAATAGGGAGAGAGATACTTTAAAATTAAACGGTTTAAAGAAAACTTTTGGACCCCATTCATAACTATATCAAGGCAGCATCAGTAAAATGAAAAAAAACAAGGATTCCAAGGAATTGGTTGATTCATTCATTGGATGAGATAGCCTATATTGTTCATAAATGCATTACTTGTGAAGGGAGGTTCATCATCATTTATCTATAACATATAAAACTTTTGCAAAATTTGAGAGATGATATTGAAATTAGCATGCCTTACTACATGCTCCAAAGTCTTTCTAAAATGGCTAATGGTGTCCAAAAACAAGATAAGAATATGGAGAAAATTTTATATCATCATGGTTTCATCAATATGATTGTTACACATGAGTTGAAAAAATAGAACCTTTCATGGCAGCAGTTTGCAATCAATAGTGGATATGAAACAATAAAGGGGAAGAAGGAATCCTACTTCTAAGTAATGATGAAGAATAAATACAAACCCATAAGGCGAAAAGCTTAAAATAGCTAATGGGGGGAAGAAAAACATGAAGTATGGTGAGAAGAGAATAGGAACTTTAGGAGAAATATAAAGTGACAGAGGATCATTCATAGAAGATTAGAGATATTTTTGTGCATGAGGACATGCAAGACCTTCCTCTTTGGGGAGATGTTGTGTACCATTTTTTATTCTTATTCCCACCATAGAATCCATGTTTTTGCATCCATTTTCCTTTCATATCTCTCATATTTCCTCCATATTAGCTTCAAATTGATCATATTAGGTACATTTTTCATTTACTTTTTATCATTTGAATTTTAACAAAATTTAGACAATAAAATTAATTTTTTAGCATAAATTACAGGAAGTTACAACTTCCCATAATAGCTTCAAGGTTCATATGCTTGCAGGACAGCTGGGAGAATTTTGAGACATGTGGAGTGATCCTTGATGTCCACCGATGGAAAAATACCTATTTTCTTCCAGAAATGGTATTCACACTTTCCTGGTCAACGCTAGTCAAACTTGTCCACTCTTACAGAAAATGCCCTGTTTTTAGCACAAAATCTGGGAAGTTTTGGTATTTTTTTGGATTTTCACTAATTTTGTGGATCTAAGAGATGGATTTGACCTTATTAGAGTAAATCATGGATCATATAAATTGATTGAGAGTCATCTTAGCATTTGTGGTTATGAACTCTTTGTATAAATGTCCCAAGACATGGATGGTTACTACTACTATTCTTAATATAATTTTCAGAACTTGGAGCTTTGGATATCAAATCTGTGTTATTAAATAGAATGGATTTTATGAATTATTTCATGCTATTAGCAAAGCGTGGAGGGCCCCCATTGCCAATCCTGTGCACTAAATTTTGAATGTTTTCATAGTTGTAACAGTGGTATGCTTTTATTCTTGATGTAGTTCATTTCTATTTCTTAAAATGATTTACTTTCATTAGATTAAAAAATTTGATTGTTGATAGGTCTTGTGAGACACTACGAAAATACCTCATGTGAAGGATCTTAATGTATTCATACTTACAACAACAAAGTCTTGTTAATTTCTACAACTTATTTTCATTATAGATAGTTGAAAAACTTGATTGTTGATAGGTTTGGTGAAATACTATGAAAATACCTTCTATAAAGAAGCTTAGTTTTCCTCTTACAACAACTAAGTCTTGTTAAGTATCATTATTTTTCTTTCAATGAAAGTGTGTTAAAAAACATTTTAGATATAAATTCCATATACATTGGTGTGCTTCAAAGTTCTACGAACTCTGGATTGATATTAAAATACATGATCTAATTTACATCCATAAGTTAGACCAACAATGAGCAAATCAAGAACAAACCAAAATTTAGCAAGATGTGGAAGGAAAATAAAAAGGAAAAATTTGAGCAAAGAAAGAAAGGATATAAGCCTCCATAGTTTAAG
Source organism: Picea mariana (assembly GCA_032191745.1). Classification (NCBI taxonomy): domain Eukaryota; kingdom Viridiplantae; phylum Streptophyta; class Pinopsida; order Pinales; family Pinaceae; genus Picea; species Picea mariana. Next base: position 91,110 of record JASDQU010012116.1, on the reverse strand, counting down.
AATCAATCAAGAAGTTGTAAACCAAACCATCCAGCATGAAGCAACTTTCAACATAATTTTCCATATCAAAGTGGAAACAAACTAGCAGAGTCAATAGAAGGAAAGCCAAGTGAGCCTTGGAATGGGCCTCTCAACTTTTGGGGATGCAGAGAAGAGCATCTTCTCATGGACTATCCTCCTAGGAATGAAACTAAGAAGACTGCATATACTATACAAGAAGCTGCAACAATGAATGATGTAGCAAAGACTATTCCAAAAATACATGCTACATTAAAGGATCGACAGACAAAGCATCATGTATTAGTGGTGGAAGTTGATGGTAATATGGCTAAGAAATCTATTTCTATTTTAATTGACCCTGGATCTAGTCATAGCTACATTACACCTAATATTGTTGATACATGTATTCTTTATAAAAGCAAACAAAAAAAATCACTGTTAGTTTACTTGGCTACAAGAGTAAAGAGAAAGGTTAGTGAATTGATAGAAGATTTCCCAGTGAAAATGAATAGACTTCTCACAAGGGAGAATTTGAATGTTTTACCTTTGGGTTTGTATGATGATTTAATTGGCATGGATTGGATGATAGCACATAAAGTAAAGTTGTAATGCTACAATAATATCTTCGAATGCATAGATGATGAAGGGAATCCAAGTATAGTGAAAGGAACTCCGAGAACCATTTCTATCAGACAGATTTTAGACTTACAGTTAGAAAGGAGTGTCAAAAAGGTTTCCAGCTATACACAGTTCATGTATAGGATTCAACAGAAAACAAAAGGACAAATAATGAATACTATCCAAAACTCCAAGAATTTAAGGATGTTTTTCCAGAAGAGATACCAGGTCTACCTCCTCAAATAAATATTGATTTCTCAATTTATCTCATGCTTGGTTCTACACCTATATCAAGAGCTATGTACATAATGTACACCTAAATTGATGGAATAGAAGATGAAAATATAGGATTTGTTAGATAAAGGGTATATCAGACCAAGCGTGTTTCCTTGGGGAGCACCTGTATTTTTTGTGAAGAAAAAATATGGTACTCTTCAAATATGTATTAACTACAGATAGTTGAACAAAGTGAAAGTGAAAAACAAGTACCCTTCGCCCCAAATTGATGATCTGTTCGATTAGGTACAAGGAGAAAAAATATTTTCAAAGATTTCCTTGAGATCAAGGTATCATCAAGTCAGGATTACAGATGAGGATATTCATAAGACAAATTTTAGAACAAGGTACAATCATTATGAGTTCATGGTGGCACCATTTGGACTTACTAATGCACCGACTACATTCATGTGTCTCATGAACATCATTTTCAAAAAATATTTGGATAAGTTTGTACTGGTGTTTATCGATGACATCCTTATCTACTCTAAATATGAATAAGAACATGAGGAACATATCAGATTGGTGTTGCAGACACTGAGAGAACATCAATTATATGCCAAGTTCATTAAATGTGATTTCTATTAGAGGAATATACAATGTTTGGGACACATCATATCAGATCAGGGAATATCAGTTGATCCAGGAAATATCAAGGCCATTATGAACTATCCCACTTTGAAGAATGTGATAGATATAAGTTCATTTATGGGACTAGAAGGATACTACAGAAGATTCATAGAGAGATTCTCAAAAATTGGCCATCCCATAACCTCTTTGCAAAATAAAAGAGTAGAGTTTGTGTGGTATACTAAAGGATTTTAACAGTTGAAGCATCTTCTAACTGTGCATTGGTATTAAAGATTGTTGACCCAACCAAAGAATTCAATGTGTGTACAAATTTATGTAAAGAAGGAATGAGTGGCGTTCTTATGCAAGATAATCACATAGTAAGTTATGAATCCAAGAAATTGAAGGAGCATGAAAGGAACTATATTACCCATGATTTGGAACTTGCAGCCATAAGACATGCACTAAAGATGTGGGGACATTATTTAATGGGTAGAAAATTTGTTTTGTTGAGAGACCACATTGGATTAAAGCATATTTTCAATGAACCTCACTTGAATGCTAGACAGGTTATATTGTTATCATTCATTAGCAAGTATGATTTTGAAATCAGACGCATAAATGGAAAAGAGAACAAGGTATCATATGCACTTAGTAGAAGTATGCAGGCTATACACTTGGAAGATATCATCACTTGTAAATTCTATCTGAAATCCAAGATAAAATAGGCCTTATATAAGGATGGGTACTTTCTACAAGCAAAGGAAGGCCTACAACAAGAGCCACCAAAACAAAAATTTGATGGTTACCAAACAACTGAAGAGGGATTGATGATATATAAGGATAGATTGTACATCCCTGATGTCCCAAACATATATGCCATGGTTTTTTACCTCTGCAAGGTGTAAATGTCTTGAAAATATTCTTTTAGATAATCTTCCAGAGATATTACTACATGGACGTAATCAATTTGTATCTTTTTTGCAAAATTTTAAGCATAATATTATACAAAAATTGAATATCTTGTGGGAATTTCCTCATCCACTATGGGAACCCATACAATGGAAATTGAGAACGAATCTTTTAAAATTTAGTTTTAGATTCAGAAGATTCATTATGAATAAGTTGGAGTTAAAAATACTTATATTGGATGAAATGCACAAGAAACCTTATTTAGGACATCCAGGTTACCAGAAAATGATTATTGCAATAAGAAAACAATATTTTTGTTAAAGTGGAACATTAAAATCCAACAAGATTGTTGCAACCTTTACCCATTCCTAAATGGAAATGGGAAGTGATCAACATGGAATTTATCACAAGATTGTCGAATATAGTGAAACAACATGATGCCATCATTGTTGTAGTGGAAAATTTGAGCAAAGATACTCACTTCATTCCTATAAAGTCCACATTTAAAGAAGTCAATGTTGCAGATGCATTGGAAATGGTTAAAATGTATATGGTTAACTCTCATAGGCGTGGTGCTTTGGAAATGGACGTTTTTTTAAGGATTTGGGAGGTCGCGGGTTGAACCCATGTTGACTCCCAAATATTTTAATAAACCATGACCATAAAATCCAGTGGGAGGTTTCCACATGGCAACCTCTTATTGGCTTATCCTTGCCACATGTCAATATGTGATTCATCCACTTGAATGTACAGTCTGACTAGTCACTTACTAACTAGATATGCCACGTCACATGTATGTTTGTACCATCATGTGTCCATGTCACCCTTGCAGTGGTGACATGTGTCACTCTTTTTACTTCACCTTTTGACCTTTTACTGAGTTTTACTAGAACTTTGAACACCCATAACATTTGCATACGAATTCCATTTGAGGTGATTTTTTCACCATTGGAAAGCTATCATTGAGCTCTACGCATTGATGGTGTTTTCGAGAGCATTTTGGAAATTTGAATTTTGAGCATTTCTGAACCATTCTGGACCTCTATGGACGTTCTAGATCCTCTTAGACCTCTATGATCATTAATGGATCCTCCTAGATCATTCCTCCCCATCAAAATACTTTTACACCATCAAAAGTTTTGATTACTCGACAACTAAGTGAGGGTAGAGTTCCCTCACCCTTACGATCTCCATTCATTTTTATTTACTTTGTTTTACCCCTTTTATACCAACTTGAATATATTCCACATCACCTCACTGTGAATTCTTGATTCTTCTGTCAAGAATAACATCTTCCTGTAGCTCATCCAAATATTCTAGAGTAAACTCATCAACTGCTAGAACTTGAATACTTTCATGTTCATCCATAATCATAGGAGGATCATTGATCTAGGAGGATGTGCAATGCTCACAGAGGTCCAAGAGGATCCAGAATGCTCACAAAGGTCCTAGGGGATCCATAAATGCTCAAAATTAGACCATATCAAATCATCTCAAAAAAATCATCATTGCATAGAGCTCGTTGTCAGTTTTCGAACAACACAAATGGTTCGTCAAACAAAGCTCGTATGCCAACGTTATGGGTATTCAAAGTTCAAGTCAACCATGTCAAAGTCAAAATTCAAAGGGGTAAAAGGAGACGTGCCATGGTCATACAATGACATGTGGAACGACCATGCAGGTGACATGGCCACACCCCAAGGTGCCATGTGGACTAATTCGTTGACTAGGTAGATGAGTTGGAATCCAAGTGGTCCAATGGTTTTTTGACATGTGGCACATTTTAGACAATGAGAGGTTTCCATGTCGCAGCCCCTCATTGTCAAGTAATGGTTAATGTGTTGTAAAATTATTATGGATTCTGTGGGAATCAACCCCATGACCTCCAAAGATCCATACCTTTACCAAAGTCTCCCCAACCAACATGCCACACATTAGGACTTAACATATGCGTGGGGATTTATTTATTTAAATTAATGTATTGTTTTAATTGGGGGGAGAAAGGGGTTGAGGGATAGCCCCCAACCCCTGGTCATTTTATATACCATACGACCTGAACTTAATTCTTGGGGATCTTACCATTATATCTGTGTGGGAAATTTCATGCAACGAATATACTATATATAGTATATAGTAATGACTATATACTATATATATATTACATATAACCATATATTAAAACCACTAACCAATGGATATATAAAAATATAATCCATGGAATGGAATATAACTCGGGACCTTGGCTAGAATAGCGGGAGGTTCTAACTAATAGAACAATTTCTTCATATATAGCCTAGATTTCACCAAAATTAGTAATATAGTTGCGAGCTAATTTGGGAGGCAATTTAAGGACCGTGGCCTATTTAATGGGCATAGATCCCAATGTTTACATGCATCCCTATGCACATATTTTGAGGTCCATGGATCCCGAGACAGGGCATGGATCTCTATATGGTACAAACTGTATGGAAGTACGTGCAAGTAAAATCCAAGTTTGGTGTTGGACCATAAAGCGTGCCAAATGGTACCTTGACAGAATTTCAAGTCTTTTATATTGATTTTGCATGATTTTTCGCAAATATCATGAATATGAGGTCTGATTTCACGCTTTGTTTTGTAAGACTTTTTTCTCAATTTGTCATTAATGCGAATTTAATGCATTGTTTTTTGTGCCAAAGAGCGTGAAATTGAGCTAGTTTGGAAATCGATTGGCTTTATAGTCAAAAGTTTCATAATTTCGCAAGGATTTCAATGGTGAAGTCATTTTATTGTTTTGAATAAGGGAATTTAAGAGAATCCATTAAATTCACACATGTGAGTGATTCTAGTACTTCAAATGGAGAAGGCAGTTTCCATTGGATTGAATGGAACTTAAAGATGAAACAAAAATATGTAATTTGAGTTCTTTTATTTTCTATTGTGTCATCTCACCGTCATCAAGCAAGTTAATCTTTAGTTTATGAGTTTTTGGGTTCAAAGAACATCATTAGAATTTTGCAAACCACCCCAATATGATCAATAAATTATTCTGGATCAAGTTAGATACTGCATGTATATAAGTAAAGAAATAAGTGGTTTCTAAGGATTTTTGGATCAGGAGTGGTATCAGAGCTAGTTTTGGCATGTGTTGCAAGTTGTTTTTGTTATTAGATACAAGAGTTCAGATGGTGAAGATATTGAAGTCTCTTTTCAAGAAAGAAAGATGAGTAAAGTTCTTATGAAGTTGAAACTAAAAAAGAACATTAATCGGAAAATCCAGAGAGAAAATTATGAGCTAAGAATGCATTTGAAAGCTATTAAGGAAGAGAAGCAAAGGCTAAAAGATCAATTGTTATGTCATGAAAATTTCCACATGAGTATTTTTCATGAACTAGAGATAAAATTGCAGATGGCACCATCAATCAATAAAGTTGGACAAGTAAAGAATGAGATAGTCTCTCTTGCACTATCTCCTTCCAAGAACATGGTTGAGAAAGAAGAATATTAATATTATTCTTTGTCCCATAAATTTGGAGAGTGATTGAGGGTAGTTGAAGCAAATATAACCTCAGATGAAGAAATACTACATAAGAAATTGACCTTACCTTCCATTCCAAATAAGAGTAACATGTGTAAGGCATCTTCAGGGAAATATGTGCATGCTACAGAAGAAGGAATGAAGACTTTTTCCATTGGTGAATGGTCTATTTATCCATGTACTTCCTATGGAAATAGCAACCATGATATAGAAAAGTATCCGAGAGGACAGTTTATGCAAGAAAATCCCTCTAAGAAGAAGGTTGATCATTTCTCAAGTCAGAGGAAAAGGAGGAATGATATGAAGGGATCATGGAACAAGATGATATTCTCTTACTGTGGAAAGAGTGGACACCAAATTTATAAGTGATAGACACTTTACCCACACTTATGTCTAAAGAAGAACCTGAAGCATGAGAATACACTTATGAGAATACAAGCAAATACAGCTATAGGTGAAGTCAACAAACTTACTGAAAGACTTGGAAGAGAATACTTCCTAATGGTTGGTCTTGGAAAAGTGATTTATGAAGGCATTGAAGAATGGTTCGTGGAAAGTGGTTCATAATGCCACATGACTAGGATGAAATAAATATTTTTGACTTTCTCATAATCCAACAAAGATTGCTTTGTGGGATATAGAACCAATATCAAACAAGCAATAAGAGCGTACGGATATGTAATATTCTGGATCGAGTCGAGAAGATTTCTGGGAATCAAACATATGTTATATGTCCCAGAATTAAAGGTAAACCTGCTTTCATTTTCATCAATTGAAGATGATGGCTATGTAGTTACATTCTAGAATGGTCGAGTACTTGTGTATGCAAGGGAATCTACTCTAGACACGAAAATAGTACTTGGCATCTATAGGGAGAGGTTATATAGGTTACTGGGAAGATCGATAGTATGGTGTAATGGTTACTTGGACTCGACATGATATTCTGCATCAAATTCAATTTTAGATTCAACATCAATGTCATTGGCATTGTCAAAGGTCGAAAGCTGCGAGACTCCTCCTAGTGCATCGGGGTGAATGAGTCTGTAAAGTAAACCATCTTTAAATTTTGTAAATATGTATATTTGTAAATATAATATGCATATGTGTACATCTTCTAAATTCTATTAGAAGGATTGTAAGTCAATCATTGTAAATTATAAGAGTGAGAGGGACTCTGTAAATTTTTATTTTTCCACCTTGTATGAGTGAGAGGAATTTTGTAAAGAGAGTTTCTATATTGTGACATTATATGATGTAAAGAGTGAGAGTAATCCCATTATAGGTTTCTAGATAGCCACCTTTACACTTTGTTATAGAGTGAGAGGAATCTCATTAAAGATATTTTTAGATAGTCACCTATATACATATTGTTTTATAGTGAGAGGAATCTTGTTATGAAGATTACTAAGACTTTAGACAACAATATGGATAATTGTATTGTCTTGTAATCATCTAAGGAGATACATATGGATTGATTTGTATTAGTCAACATTCTTGAATCTAAAGAACTGAAAGTGAAGGAATAGAAGGATGTAGGCAGTTGGAACATGTAGTTCAAGAGTTGAAACAACATCAAAGTAATGCAAAACTTTCTAGAGATAGTAAAGGAGAAGTGATCATCTTTAGAGAATAAGAGGCACACAAAGGTGTATTCTATAAGAATATTTAAATACTATGTCATGTTCTTATGGATGTATACCTTGAACAGAAGCAATCAGGTACATATGATAACAGTACAAGCAAAATTGTTTTCCCAAGGTAAGATTGACAATGAACAGAGTATTCATTCAGGGACTTCTACAAATACATCAGTAGTATAAGAACAGAGAATCCAAATGGGAAAGGCATAGATCAGAATTCAACATGGTTTCGAATTGGCCGAGATAGACTATATTTCCACAGAAGGAGATGGGAGTGGATGTTTAAATACAGATACATGTATAACATAGATTTAGTGAACATGATTTTTGTTGTGAGAGAATATATAAGCCAGAATCAGAGCTATATATCATATTAGTTATAGTGAAAGAGGCTAGAGTCAAGTCCATATTCAAGAGAAGCAAAAAAAATTACTTTGATCTAGTACCTAAGATCGAAGACCCAAATTGAAGACTTAATTAAAAAATAATCAACAAGATGGAAGAGTGAATATGCTTCATCACTAAGTTACTGATCAGAACATTTCAATAAGATGGAAGAGTGAGTTAGAGTTATCATCACTAAGTTTTTGAATATCTATACTTTTGGAGGTCCAAAATTTCTTCAATGTGAAGGTGTGATCTAGGAGAATCTGGAATGCTCACAGAGGCACAGGAGGATCTGAAATGCTCACAGAGGTCCCAAGGGATCCATAAATGTTCAAAATTTGTTTGTCTCAAATTTTCTCAAAAACAAAATCATTGTGTAGAGCTCGTCATCATCTTTTCAATGACACAAACTGTTCATCAAACAGAGCTTGTATGCAAATTTATGGGTAATCAAAGTTCAAGTCAACTAGGTCAAAGTCAAAATTCAAAGCGGTAAAATGATACGTTTCATGGCCGTATAATGACAGGTGGAATGACCGTACATGTGATGTGGCCACACCCCAATTTGCCACGTGGATTAATCAGTTGAATGGGAAGATGAGTTGGCATCCAAGTGGTCCAATGGTTTTTTGACATGTGGCACAGTTTAGACAATGAGAGGTTGCCCCGTGGAAGCCCCTCCTTGGATAGTAATGGTTAATGTGTTGTAAAATTACTATGGAGTCTGGGGGAATTGACCCCATGACCTCCAAACCTCCATGCCTTTACCAAAGTCTCCCCAACCAACATGCCACACATTAGGACTTAACATATGAGTGGAAATTTATTTATTTAAATTAATGTATTTTTTTAATTGGGGG
>JASDQU010012116.1:64701-81909 GCA_032191745.1 Picea mariana | reverse complement strand
ATAGGGAATAGATCTCGAGATGGTATTGACTATATGGAAGTACGTGCAAGTACAAGCCAAGTTTGGTGTTGCACTGTAAAGCATGCCAAATGGTACCTTGACAGAATTTCAAGTGTTTTATATTGATAATTTATGATTTTTCGCAAGGATCAAGAATATGAGGTTTGTTTTGTGATTTGAGTTCATTTGTAAAACCTTTTTCTCAATTTGTCATTAATGGGCATTTAATGCATTGTTTTGCATTCCAAATAATGTGAAATTGAGCTAGTTTGGAAATTGGTCGAATTTATAGTCAAAAGTTACAGAATTTCACAAGGATTTCAATGGTGAAGTTATTTTCTTTTTTTGAACAAGGGAATTTAAGAGAATCCATTAAATTGGCATATGTGAGTCATTTTACATGTGATTTTGGTAATTGAGATGGAGAAGGAAGTTTTGATTGGATTGAATGGAACTTAAATATGAAACCAAATAATGTAATTTGAGTTATTTTATTTTTTGTTGTGTCATCTCACCATCATCAAGAAAACTGATCTTTAGTTTATGAGTTTTTGGGTTCAAAGCACATCATTAGAATTCTGCAAACCACCCCAATACGATTAGTAAATTATTCTGTATCAAGTTAGATATTGCATGTATATAAGTAAATAAATAACTGGTGTCTAAGGATTTTTGGATCACTCATAAAGTTTCAAATTCTCAAAATTTAGCACTGAATACATTTGCATGTAGGCTGGTAGATATAAATGAAGGGAATTAGTACCAATATTCTCCAAGATCTTAAATGGACCATATCGAATTGGCCTTATCTTTTTACCTTCACCTTTCGTTCTATCTTTACTGATATGTAACCATACTTGATCATCGAATTCAACCTGATGATCAACCTGATGTTTTTCATGCCTTTCCTTATATTTGGCTTCACTCTTCTCCAATTTCTCCTGTACTTCTTGATGTACCTGTTGAATTTTTTGAATGAACCTTTTAGATTTATCGGTATTGTCATGTCCATCTTATTTACGTACTTCTACAAAAGAAAATTCCATATGTGATTTAGGAAAGTACCCCAAACATACCTCAAAATGATTTTTCTGAGTATACAAATTCATGGCATGATTGTAGGCATGAGTGTACATAAGGAAACTGTTCATTCCATAATTTAGGATGCTTGTTGCAATATTCCCGAAGTAGACGTACCACTATTATGTTTATCACCCATGTATTCCCATCTGTCTGCAGATGAAAAGTTGTGCTCTTCTTCAACTTAGTGTCCATTGCCTCCCATAAATGAGACCAAAAATTTCCCAAAAAGAAAGAGTCTTGATCTGATATAATAGATGTGGGGAGTCCAAAATGAACTCATACATTAGTAAAGAACATATGCGGTGTTTGTTCAGTTGTGACTTTTTTATTGCATGGCATCAGAATACACATCTTGTTGAATTTATCCACAACAAAATATATATAATCATGACGTGCCCTCGACATCATAAAACCCCCTACAAAATCCATGGAGATACTTTCCCATGGCTGAGAAGGTACATGAAGTGGTGTATATAATCCCAAGTTTTGGTTGCTAGTATTATTTGTGGCACACATAACACACCCTTTGATATACTTGGAAACAGTTTCATTCATTCGATTCCAATAACAATACCTTTGCAACTATGCAACAATATTACTAACCCAAAAATGACCAAAGATGAGAGATGTATGATCTTCTCCAATTGCATTCACTCTTTCATCTCTGGGTATACATAGCTTCCCAAGATGATATAACAAATTTTCATTCACATAATAATCTAATTGTTGATTGTCATGAGTTATGCATCATATACATCCTTAAAATAATCATCGTTATCATATTGTTCAACATAATTTTCATGAGCTAAAGGATTGTACCTTAATATTACAGATGCATTGATGATTGGCCTGGAAAACATATATGAAACCTTGTTATGAATACCTTTCTTACACTTGATTACCAAATGAAACTTTTGGAAAAAACCCATCCACCTGAAGTGTCGTGATTGTTGTAGCTTGGTCTGTGAATGAACTTTTTTTAATGGTTGACGATCTGTGTAAATTATTGTCTCATTTCCCATTAAGTAATGCTTCCATTTCTTTACACTTTGTACCAATGCAGAGAATTCCTTATCATATGTTGGATAGTTAATCACAACTTGAGTGAAATTATATGAATGATAACATATAGTTTTACCTTGTTGCATCAAGACTACTCCCATGGCATATCCACTTGCATCGGTTTTAATCTTAAATGGCTGATGTATATTTGGCAGTGAAAAAACTAGTGTGGTGCTTATCTTTTCCTTCAATGTATCGAAGGATTTTTGTTTCTTGCCTCCCCATTTAAATACCGATTTAACACATTTTAATGCATGGAGAGGTCCTGCTATGTATGAGAAACTAGCAATACATTTTCTTCAATGTTGTACTCCTCCTAAGAACCTCATGACTTCGATGGAAGTAGTTGACTTGGGATATTTTACAATGACTTATACCTTTTTGGGATCTATCTTTAGCTGACCATTCCCTACATTGTATCCCAAATATACAAGGGAAGTCTTTCCAAATTCACATTTAGATAACTTGATATACAAATTATCCTTCTTCAAGAGTTCTAAGACTATATTGACATGCTTTGTATAGTATTCCCATCTTCGACTAAATATGAATATGTTGTCTAAATAGACAATAACAAAATCATCTATGTAGGGTCTGAACACATCATTCATTACTCTCATAAATGTCACAGGTGCATTACATAACCCAAATGGCATAACCCACCATTGGAACAAGCCTTGCTTGGTATTGAAATAAGTTTTCCATATGTCACCTTTTGCAATTATGATCTAATGGTAACCACTTCTCAATTCCAACGAAGTGAAATACACATCATTCCTTAATTTATCCAATAAGACATCAATTCTTGGAAGAGGATAATAGTTCTTTACTGTAATCTTGTTCACTATTTGGAAATCAATACACATCCTCCATGTGCCATCTTTTTTTAGAACTAATACAATAGGGGAACTACAAGGAGAGGATCTTGGCCTGATAATTCCTTTATCGAGAAACTCCTGAACTTTCTTCTTAATTTATGCATTCTTGATCATTGATGACCTGTTCATTCCATTGTTTGCAAGACAAGCATCATGTTTTAAATGCATTTCATGTTCAACCTCATTTTAGGAGGTAACCATGTAGGTTCCTGAAACAACTCATCATAGTTAGATATGATGTTGATCATCTCCTATTTATGATCTGGATCACAACCCGATAGATCGGTTACATCTTCTTCTTTTTGTTTCACTATCATGAGAATAAAATATTTACTTGCACTCACAATTCTCTTCATTTTCCTTGTGCTCATTAAAGAAACATCAATTTTGATAAGATGAGCTATGAAAACATATTCAACCCCATCCTTGAAAAGATAATATTTATTCTCTTCTCGGTAGAATACAACCTTCATTTCAAATAAATATGGACTACCCTAGAGAATGTCGTAAATGTCAAGAGGTACAACATATAACTAAACCTCATCAAAGAACTTAGTTGTAATTGCAAACCTGATATTACATTGTTTCGTCACTTGAAACTTAGCATCTTCACACACCCAACCTAATGGATATGGCTTCTTATGAGGTGTCTTATTTAAACCCACATTCTTAACAATCACTTTAGATATTAGGTTAACTTGAGATCCATTGTCAAATAAAGTATTTACCTTGGTATGTTTGACTATAACTCTGAAATGAAATAGATCACTTCTCTTCTTTTGATCAATATCACTTTCCAATTTGGTAGATTAGACTGAAGAATTTGAATTGATAGCTGATGTACCTTTCCTTCCTATCGCCATGATATTAGATTCATATCTCAAATCTGACCCTAAATCTTGATGAGTTGATGCAACAGTCTTTTGCTTCCCTTTTTCCTTGAATTTCTTCGGTTGTAATTATGGATGCAGTTTCCAACACTATGATTCCTCATGTAATTTTGGATGTAGTTTCCAACACTGTGGCTGATTTATTACTCTTCCATTTACGTTTAATTTTCTTCTAGAACTTGAATGGATTTTTATCTTCGCTTGCATTCCTACCCTTACTAGACTCTAGATGCGTATCTTGTATTGACACATTATCAATGTTAGTAGGGATAAACATTAGAACAGTGTGATGAAGATATGAGTGCATTCCACCAATATACTTCAAAAGAGTTTCATGAGTATACAATGGAATCCCTAATGATAACGCCTTCTTTTTTAATTCATGTGTATATGCCCGAATATTCTATCCTTTACTTTGTCTAAGATGATGCCATTCGATCATTGTCATTTACGTATGTTCCAGTGGATAGAATTGTTTCCTTATGGCCTTAGAAAAATTATCTCGTGAATATCAAATTGCATCTTACTCTCCCACCATGTTAAGGTTGTGCCACTTAGTCGAATAAAACATAACTGTATATTTGTTTCCTTGTACATAATATTTTGAATACTGCAATATACCTCTATTTTCATGATTCAGTTGTCCAATTTCTCAGCATTCTATTCTCCATCATAGGTAGGCAATTTGAACTTGACATCCAATTTTAATAATGAAATATTATGATCAAACTTCTTGGAGGACTTCTTTCAACAAGAAGAATGTTCACTTGCTTCAGAAGAAGATGATGGTGATGAGGATGTCAAAGGGGGATCTAGAGATCCACCACCTTAACCTCCTCCTTCTCCTTTTACTGAAGATTCACTGCTTACAGGATTTTGAATTATTCGTTCTAACTCATCTATTATTTTCTTCAATTATTGAAGTGTAGCTCTAATATTTTCATGGCTCATGGGATGATCTTATTCTTCTCCTTTTTTAGAAACCATAGTTTCTCTTTGAAATCTTTTTCCAATCTCAGACTTATAACTTGCAAGTTTTCCTTTACCAAGTTCGAGTTTGGATATTGTAATAATTCACTTTCAATCACTTGTCAAACCTACTCTGATACCAACTTGATCCGAAATATAATTAGATGTTTATTATTTTAAATACACATATGTTGATTAATTGGGTTGGTTGTCATTGATGTCAACCCTTAAATCAAGTCCAGTAGAAAATTTCGGTAGACCCAACAGTATGGTTAAGGGACTTAAGTTTGTTTGATGTATGATGGTATTAAGGTTAGTATATTTTCAAGTAAGACTATTCTATATGGATATTACATGTCATGCTATTTCCGGTGATATTTGGAATGTCACATAACTCCTTACGGTTAGATACGTATGGCCTTGTGAAGTTGGAGAACCCTCATGAGTTATCTGGAAGATCAAAGAAGTTAAATTATTCTAGAAGTTTCTAGAAGAAGTTGACTAGTCAAGTGGGTGAAACTAGGATTTACCATGGGTTAAGTTGTTGCAATAAGAAAATAATTAAAAATAATTTAGTTGTAACTGGAAGTGGAGAGTTTAATATTTGTAGTTAAAGTGGTTATAAGTGGAAAAGTGGTTAGAAGTGGGTTATCCCTAAAATAAGGAAATTGGGTTAAGTTGGTTAGAAGGTAACCACTTGAGAAAGCTACATGGAAGTATAAACAAGAGTGAAAGGATCTCCTATTAGAACCTATTGAGCACATTGAATATCTACTATTCTGTAAGGTTTATTGCAGGTACTCATTGATACATCTAGAGTTACACAAGTTTGAGGTAGATGAAGGGTTGATGGCGAAAGTTTCAGAATTGCAGAAAATACTAAGAAAACCCTAGTTTTTTAGGTGTACGCAGGCTGCAGTGGAGAAGGGTGCATACGTACATGGGTTGATAGTATAACAGGGCACGTACATGTGGGAAAAGCCAATAAATATTGAGGAGATGAAGATGATAGGTCTCTAGAGTCTGAAAGCAAGCTCCCATGAAGGTCTATAATGATCATGTACAACAAATCTATCTACAGGTTCAAAAGGTATGTCTTATTTCTATATGTATTTGGATTTTGTTGTCTAGATGAGATATGGTTATGGGGGTTTGAGGATTTTCCATAGATAGGATATTGGTTATATGTCACTTATTGTATAATCTATATCTACATAAATACAGTGCTGGTATATTTGATATCTATCATTGGTACATCTTGTTAGTGTAGAGGCACATCTTGTATTTCTTGGCATATAGATGAGGGTTTTGTGGTACATGGTTGAGAGATTGTGGTTGTGAAGTTATTGGTGCAATGTGAAGTTTCATATCAATGAGGGTTTGATGTCTAGTCCATGTGAGGGTTATTACACTTGTTTGTGATTATACACACATGTATGGCACATGACTAGAAAGGTATGAATGCACTTGGTTAATGGATATCTATCTGGATATATGCATAGGGAATAGATACAGTTTGGACATAGTGTCAAGTTGATGTGACAGAGGAAGAAAAGGGTTAGATTTTTTCAATAAGGTGAAAACCCTAGTTTTCAGAAGGCATACGCAGGCTGCAGTATAGACAGGTCACGTACACACATAAGTTGTAGTATATATAGGTCACATACATGCGCGAGTTGCAACACATACATGTTGTGTACCTTCTGATTTTTTGGTACAGGAAGGTTACAGGTACAGGTTGATCACAATATATTGGTGCAGGTTGGCTACAAGTTGTTGGCACAGATTAGTATAGGTTTACAATGGTATATCTCACAGTGACAGTGTGGTAGTGGTTTCATCATTTCACTTATATTTCAGGGCGGTGGGACGAGGCAAGGATAGGTGGTTTTATCCACTTTCTGCTTGTAGTCAGAGAATATAGGGAGTTTTAGCCTCCTTCTGGTTGTAGCCATAGAATTGGGGAGTTGGAGCTTCCCTCAGGTTGTATCATGAAAATATAAGGGGTCAGAGCTTCCTTCCAGTTGCAGCTGGAGAAAAAAGGAAGTTGGTGCTTTCAATGAATGTAATTCTTAAAGAAATATAAAAAAAGAATCATTATGTGGTTTTCTCCCACATTGGGTTTCCACGTAAAAATATTGGTGTACTGTGTATGTGTATGATTATTCATTGTTCATGGTTTATTTACTCTACACTTATTGGATGATAATTTTATATTTATATATTACTCTACACTTACATACTGTGGTTAAAAGGATTAAAAATATATATTACTGATTCACCCCCCCTCTCAGTAATCCAACAATTTGTATCAGAGAAGGTTGCTTCATAAATCAGTTTAACCACTAAAAGGTAGATCATGGAGAGAAACAGTATGTATAAAAATGGAATACCACAGTTTGATGGATAGAACTATGCATTATGGAGAAGCAGGATGAAAACATATGTACAAGCATAGGGATTTGAGGTTTGGAAATTAGTTGTAGATGGATATAAAGAACCAACAGTTCTTCCAACAAATGATAATGGAAGAAAACTCAGTCTAAATAATTCAAAAGACAAAAATTCTCTTTTGAATGGTCTTGGTGATTCAATATATGGAAAATTTATGCATTGCAGATTCGTAAAGGAAATTTGGGACAAACTTCAAAATATTTATGAAGGATATGAAAAATTTAAGGCAGCAAAGCTTCAAACTTACAGAGGTCAATTTGAATAGCTGAAGATGAAGGAAGATGAGAATATTTCAACTTACTTCTTACGAGTTGATGAAAAAATGATTGCAATTAGAGGATTGGAAGAAGAATTTGATGAATCTATGATAAAAGTTACTAAGATCTCTTCCAATGATATTTGATCCTGAAGTCTCAACACTAGAAGAAAGAATAGATTTGGATTCAATAAGAATGAATGAACTACATGGAATTTTCACAGCCTATGAACTAAGAACCAAACAGGAGAATCCAGTTACAAAAGAAGCAACATTCAAAGAATCCAAGAAGTCAAAGAAAAAGGGAAAGACAAATGAAAAGTAAGATAGCGACAACAGTGACAACTCAAAATACAATGAAGAAGTAGCCAATTCCATTAGAAGACTAAAAAAGGGAACCGGTGACAGATATAGAGGTAACCTTCCATTGATTTATTTTAATTGTGATGGTATTGGTCATTTTTCTAACAAAATTCCTCATAAGAAAAATAAAATAAATGAATAAGATGATTCAAATAGAAAATAAATATATAAAGGAAAAAGAACAAAAAATAAAGTCTTCAAGAAAATTTTATGCACCAAAGAAGACAGCTCCTCATCAGACGAAGATGAAGTCAGTGAAAGTGAGACAGAAAGATTTCTATTCATGGAAGTATAAGACTTTGATAAAGAAGACATCGAAGAAGAATATGAAGAGGAATAAGTTGACTACAGATAAGAATTGTTGCATGCCATATATGTTATAAAAAGGGAAAAGAAGAAAAACAAATCACTATAGGAAGAACTAAAACTAAAAGAGGAAACAGAAAATTATGGCTCTGAATAATTAGAGTAGATGATCTCTAATTTAAAAATTCAAGTTGAAGAAGATAAAAGAATCGAAGAAGCACTCAAAGAACAGTTCAAAGAAAAAGACAAGATCATTGGAAATTTGGAAACAGATATTGTCACATTGAGAAAAGACCTTCAATAGAAAAACATGCAGAATAGATCTAAGGTCTCGGATAGCATTATCAATAGTTAGAGGCCACATCATGACAAGTCCGAGCTAGGATACAATCAAACAGAAAGAGGATCAATCTCCAAAACAACAAATCAAGAAACACATCCAAGAAGCTATGCAGAGATAGTCAGAGGAGACAAGAAGTTTTACAAAGAAGATCACAGTGACACTCCTCCACCAAAAAAGGTTTAAACTTGTGCCTAAGAATACTCTCCTAGGGAATACCTTTATTTTAAAATTATTTGTTTGGGCCGAAAAAGGGGTAAACTACCACCGAGGCCTTAAAATTTTAGTTTGACGAGTGTGAAGGGAAACAATATTGCTCGAAAATATTTTCAATTTTAGAGACTCTGAAAAGGGATTAAAGATGACTCCAGGGGGGCTTTTATTCTTAAGTAATCTAAACGATATTGAAAAGAATAAATAATATCTTACTAGATGTTGCTTTCAAAGTTTAAGCGATCCTGAAAGACAACAAACCATGCTCATAAGGAGTCCCTGGGGTATGGGCTAGAATATATGAAGAAGAATGTGGCTTTGATATATAATCATGGAGAGACTAAAAGGATTCCCAAGCCTATGGAGAAAAATCACATCATGGACACCAAAATGAAACAAATGATCTACCTAGGACATCCATATAGAGGAAGGCTCTACCACCTAATTACGACACTTCTAAAGCAATAGAGAAGGTTTTGTGTTGCAAGGTGGTGAGAACCTAACCTATATGAAAATGTCAGAAAACAAATTTTACTAGGGGATGATATGAGTGTAACCCCTCTCATGAAAAAACCAAACCAAAAGAACAAGTACATTTGAATGACCCAAATATTTCTTAAAAAGAAACTCAAGTACACACCGAGCCAAGAAAAGGGAAAAAGAGGACCAAACTAAGGAAAAAAGAGCCAAAAAACTCTATAAATAGAGGTGGATAGCTCATTTTAACCTTTGCAATTTGGAAAATAACCAAAAATTCAAAAACCCTCTTCTTCAAAACACGAATTCAAGGATCTATGGTGGATGAAAGATCCTCAAACCTAAACCAAGTAAGTTCAAATGACCTTTCCTTTCATTTTCATTCATTATTTGTTGCTTAATTTGTTGTTTGGAGGGTGCATGCCCTTATAAAAGGGTCAGGCCTATGTGTACATGGGTTGTCCAAGCTCAGCCCACGTATGTACATAGGTAGAGTAACACTTAGTCTACGTACATACATGATTGTCTTAAAGACAACCCGCATACATCTCTTTTTTTCTTTCAAAAAATGTGAAATAAAGGGCTAACCTCACAATTTTTTTGCAACAGGATGTATGTTCATTTGCGAGAAATGGAAAATGAAGAGTTAGATGTTTTGGTACAGGAGGATTCAGAGGCCATTTCCATGGTTAAACAATGTGGTGTGTGGAAATTTTTCCAGTGTCCATTCATGAGGGCGCAACCCAAAATACTGAAACACTTGATAGAGTACTGACATCCAGATGCAGAGGCCTTCATGCTAGAGGGGCAATCACTGAATTCGATGACGAATGATATTTACTTATTGACCAGTCTCTCCAAGACGGGGGAACTGGTTAATTTGAGGACCTTTCCTCTAGGACGACATAACATAGATGATTATATCGGAATGCATTGTGAGGCCGACATTGAGAAAGTAGGATCTCAAGTGCCAATTTATAAGATCACTAGACTCAATATTCAGATAGTACTCTACATGATTGGGAGGATCATGGGATCCAAAACACTTCAGCAATATTCACGTGCACAGATGCATTGTGCAACTCAGTGTCTAGATGCCACTATTTTTTACTCGAGCACTACAATTCCCACATGCATGAAAAACAATTGACCGACTATTGAAGAAGAAGGAATAAGAAATTCAGATTCAGGAACGAACTATGCGCTTTCTTTTTTGAGAGAGTGCCAAGCCTTAGCCCAAGGGACATAGTACAAGGCCATATTGCCTCTTTTTTGACAGTATGCAGGTGGGCAACTTTGTTACCTCGATAGGATGCAAGGAGAGTACAGGAGGCCTTCGATGACAAATTTTTTGACTAGTGGGCCCGTAAAAATCCTATGATCGAGGATTATCTTTATGCAGGGATCAATTTCCTAAGGGATCATGATATTCCCATGCCCCTTGGTGAGGAGTGTGGAGATATAGGTAAACACACTTTGAAGTTATTTAATTTTTTTATTTTTTAAATATTATCCTTTTTATGGTAATGTCAAAGTACTAACTCAATGATCTGTCATATGTAGATGTGGGACCAGTGTGACTGTATGACTTCACCCAGACCAAGCGTCGTCCTCGATCAAATTTCGGACCAACATGAGTGTTGGAATTTTAAATTTTCTAGTTACACAATTACAATTACTTAATCCAATAGAAACTCTAGTAGGATCACTAAAAGATAGACAATCACAGATAAAATAGAACACAAATATTATCCTGGGAAACCCTCATGGGGGAGAAAATATACCAACCAAAATACTCAATATAGATTCCTTCAACCAGTAAAATTATGCGCTATAGCTCTCCAAGAAAGACCAAGACCAAAACACCAAAATAACCAGTCTCCAAGACTTGTGCGCTAGACCTTCTTATGCACACCAAGATGCATAAGAGAAGTGTGTGAGTGTGTGTCCAAATGAGAGGAACCTATCCTCTATTTATACACAATATTGTCTCTTGAAGAGACATGACTCTTGACCTAACTAACCCATAAAACATGGTCGACTAGCCACAATGGGGATTTTTACAATTATAAGTAAAATACCAATAATATAATAATTTATGTTGAGGCGACTTGTACAATATAATTATAATAACCTTTTAAAGGTTTGAATAAAACAAATATACAAGAATATCTTATGTAGTTACACCAAGAATATTAACACTCCCTCTTAACTAGGAAGGTATTATTTCGATACAAAGACTCCAAGTTTGATACCACACAAGCTCGCATAAATTGACTGTTGAACATGTGAAAATATACATCCTCGGATATACATAGTGAAACATGACTTCACCCCATGCCACCAAGGTCTATGGTTAGCTCTCAATAGCTACAACATGTCCCTGGGAAAACCACTCCCTATGATGCATCAATAAGTGATCATGTGTGCTCATGTCTCAATGCCAGCCCTTTTTCGTGTTGGATGAGACCCACCAAACTCAGTACCAACCTTTTTTCATGCTGGATGAGATTTTTCCATACTCAGTGCCAGCCCTTTTTCATGTTGGATGAGTTCCACCTGTCACTCCCTCTGAAGAGGGACCACACCAAGATTGTCCCTGAAGTACTCGAACTTCTTCCTTGAAAATGGCTTGGTAAACACATCTGCAACTTGATCCTTGGTAGTCATGAACTAGAGCCTGACTGCTCCCCTCTGTACCATATGCCTGATATAGTAGTATCTGATCTCAATATGCTTTTACCTGTCATGGAACACTAGGTTCTATGACAACTTCATGCAACTCTGGTTATCACACCAAATGTAGGTCACCTCCAATCCGAGACCAAATAACCCAGACAACAGCTTATGAAGCCATAATTCTTCTTTGCTCGTTGCACATGCTTCCACATTGATCCAGGTAGATATTGGTGGCCACCTACCTATTCCAACTAGATACTCTTGTTATTTTTTAGTTCAACACGTTCTTTTGTAATTCTTTATAATTGTGGGTTCTACACTTTTGGGTTTGTTTGAATCCCTACACATCTTCTAGGTGGATATTGGTGGCCTCTCACCTAATCCAATTGGATTATTTTGTATGTTTTCATGTCATCACATCTTGTTGTACTTCCAAGGCCATTTTGGAGGCCTAAATAGTGTTTTTTTGTCTCACCACATTCAAACTATAGACAAAGTCAAAGTTTGATGACGTAATGTGTATTTCTCTGAAAGACCTTTCCAACGGGTTATCACACACCTAAAACAGAGGTTGTATGAAAAAGTTACAACCCCGGGAAGTTGAGGTGCCAACTTACCCATAGGGGCCCACATGACTTTTGGCATTTCACCTCCTAGGGTTAGGTTTTTGGATGTCTAGGTTTTTGGCATTCATGTGTAATATAAAAATGCCTCTGGAGCCTCATTGTAATAATTCTTCTCATATGGATGCACGTAGTAGCCACATATCTTCTAAGAGATAGATACCACCGTTCAAGCAAGTGTTTTAGTTCTGTAGTTTTACAGTTTCACCCTATTTCATCTATTTAATAGAAGATATTTTTCATTGGACATATGTGTTGTTCTTCATATCTCTGTATTTATTGTATTCATTATGTTGATCGGTTTGTTCCACTCCTAAATCTGGATCTGTGGTATCAAAGCGGTCTTTTGTTGATTTATTTTTCTTTGTGCATGTCCCCAACAGGATATGGGTACAAGAAGTTGGGACTCAAACCAATTGAGACATTGCAATATCGGTCACGCTAATCCCGACAAAAACCCATGGGAGACGAAAAAGAAAGATGATGGAGTAGGAGATCCTTTTAAAATTTTGCTTGAGGAATCCCTTGTGTGACAAAGGAACAAAATTATGGACAACTTTGTGCAGATGCTTCGACGACTACCCATAGGAGAAACATATTCAACAAGCGGCCATGCAACCCCCTTGAAGGCACAAGTAAATTTTGATATTCCATTATTTGAAGGAATGGTAGATGCAAATGTTGTAGATAAATGGTTGAATCTGATTGAAGGGTATTTTTTGGTCCATAATTTTTTCGATAGGGAAAATATTACTTTTGCACTCCTCAAGGTCTCCCCCATGTTAAGGACTTGTGGGACACTTACTCTGACTAAAGGGCCATAGAGTAATCTGCAATATTTGTGGTTTCCCCTACAAGGGATTCCTTCCGGGATGTCGTTAATGAACAATATTGCCCTGTTGGAAGCTACGAGGACTAGTACAATAGATGGACCACCCTACATCAAGAAAGGGATCAAACAATACCATATTTCACCAATATTTTCCATACCATGTGCACCAAATTGGGTATCAAAGACTCTGAGTGACATTTGATGCTCAAATATCGTGGTTGTTTGCATAGATACATTCAAACAAAAATGGATTTTATGGACATCGCCTCATTGGGTATGGCTTATAGATATGATGTCAAGATCGAGTAGAAATTTAAGTAGAAGAGGCGAGAGTTAGAATATACAAACTCCTCAAAGCCGAAGTAGGGAAAAGGTGGCCCCAAACCATGCAAAAAGGTACAGAGCAAAGATGGCCACTTTCATGAAAACAAGTCCAAGCCGCAACACAATAAGGGAAATGAGAACACAAAGAAGGACACGAGAAAATGGTGTGAATATCATAAAATCCCTTGGCACAAAAATGAAGAATGTTGCTCCAAGTAGTCCCTCATGGTCGAGATGAAGGCTTTCGAGTCAGAGGCCGATTTTGATTCTGAATCAAATCTAGAAGGAGGGAAGCAAATTATCGATGTTGAACCCAGTTCCACTGTAACTAACACCAAATTCCAGCCAAGCGAACCAGAAGAACCAGAGGAAGGGGAATGCCTCTTTCACTCATAAATGTCGTTTAAGGGGGCTCCACTTCATTTCATTGTTGATAGTGGCAGTCAGAAGAACTTGATCTCAGCAGAGGTCATCAAGCAGATGGACCTGTGGACGACACCGTGCCTGCAACTTTAAATCATCGGTTGGCTTCACCAAGGAGGAGATCTTCGTGTCTACCAACACCGTTGTTTTCCCTATGGCATTGTTATGGAAAAATTTGTACTTATTCCAAAGGATAAGGTTTAGGGAGGGAAAATTGGTGTAACGAGAGTTTATCCTATCACTGTCACCTCAATGAGATACCTCTTTATATTTAGGGTTGATATCCCAGGGGAGACATCCCCGGTGACCTGGGGTTTGAGAAGGAAAAGATTAAAGTTTCTATGAAAATGTCCCCTCTCACAAGTCACATTGATAAAAAAGTCCCAGGGTTTTAACCAATGAAGTAATGAAGAGTTAAGATGTACCTGCCCACAACAAAGCAACAAGAAAATATATCCTTTGCAAGTACAACTTGTTGTTAGTACTTCATAAAACCATGGACTTTATTAATAAAAGCAATAGTTGATATATGGTGAAACAAACAAAAATTTATAGCATCAATGTTTATAAGACAATAGATTCACAATAAATGCCTTAAAATGGCTTCAAAATGACCAAGGATAATTATTCATCAATACCGAAGTACTATCATTTGTAAGAAGCAAATGAGGCAGTGTATTAATCAACTTTTCAATTGCTTTTAGGTGCTTTTAGTGTTGCAATAGATGGTTGTAGCTTACTTTAGTAACAAAAGCAAATAGGTTAGTAGATTAGACTATTCAAAGGTTAGGAGTAGTTAGTAAAGAGATCAAGGTAAAGGTTTTGATAGTAGTTTTAGGGTAAATGGAGTCCTTTCAAGTAGCAGAAAATAATGAAGGAACATATGATAATGAGAGAGCTAGAGACAAAAGGGGTCAGTAATTGAAGTGTTGGTAGCCCAAGGCTTCAATTACTGAATCCTAGGAGGGAAATGGCTACTAGGAAGTAGGTAACCCTAGGCCCTAGTATTTTTCATCCTTCTTTACCTCAAAGATAAAAATATGATGGCTTAGATGAAGTATGATGTGCTAGGGTGTTGCAATGGCAAGGCCCGTAGAAAAAGCTTCAAGAAAATTGATTTTTTAGCACAATCTAGTAGGTGAAAGTTATTAAGATAAAAACATGTGCTTTAGCCTCCTAGGGTTTCAAGCTAGCAATTTCATAATATTAGTATAAATGAAAGATAAATATAACTATAACCATTCAATGAAGAATAATTTCAGAAAATTTACTTACATTCACCAAGAATCATTTAGCAAATAGCCTAGTTGAACACTTCCACCAAGAAAAATGCCAAAATAGTCCAAAATAATCCTCCTTAAAGAAGTGTGCACCAAATTTCATCCCGGTAACCCTAATTAGGGAACAAATTTCAGACCTCACACTTGTGTGAGTGAAAGATGATGAAAAAATAAAAGGGAAAATCCCTTATTTATACAGTTACAATAACCAGAATTAGGTAAAAAAGTTCGACATGGCCAATTACATGTAATATCTAGTTTTTACATTAAATGACAAATTAAAACCCTAAATCAAGAAAAAATTATGATGTCATGCCCTTTTAGGGTGACGTTAGGCCTTTTTAGTGCAACGTTGGCCTCCAGAGAAAAACGTTAGGCCTCCTAAGGCCTATGGATCAAGACACACGTGCCACTTGGCACACAATTACCTCCAAAGTGTCCATCAAACATTGGGTGATGTCAAGGGTCATAGAGGTGATGTCATGGGCCTTCCAAGGGGTACATCATAATGGGAGGGAAAGACCCCCCTAGGTCCAGGCCTATTAGGCTATCTCTGGTGGAACATCCTCCTCTCTCTATAGTGAAAACCTATGATCTGTCTCTGCCCCTGGCTGCGGTTTGAACATCCATCTAGTGAGATTTTAGCCCTATGGAGGTCTAAAATAATCATCTCCCCATGTGTACCTGTCCGTTGGGTGTGGCCCTGCAACAACAAAAAGTACGCCCTCCATGGGATCATAAGTCACATTGATCATAGCAATGTCAATCACATCTAATAATCAAGTTATTTAGACATTTTTATAAAACCCCCTTTTCCTAGATAAGTGCTCAAGGACATTATGCTATTCTACAAGTCAGGTTTGGAGAGGACGTCAAGAGGTCCTATTGGGCTAATTATTATTGGATGTGGGATGTTTTTAGGTGAAGACAAATCCAGGCCATGTAATTGGATGAGGTGGTGAGGGATGTTTGAGCAATGGGTGCAATGATGAAAGGGGAATGTATGGCTTGTAAATGTGTTGAACCTGCACAAAATATATCTAGCTAGAAAATACTACACACATTTGCAAAGAGAAATTGAGAAAGAAGAAGCAAGATAGAAAGAATGGAATAATTCTCATTAACCGTATTTCACACTCAAAGAGTGAATAAGTTACAATAGATATAGGATACATGAGTAACTAATCAGACATAGTGGTGGTCTATATTGATCTGGACACACACCAACAATTACAAGAGTAAACTGCCACCTAGTCTAGTCTCTTAGGCAGTTATGGGAGTGAACTGTCACCTAGCTGAGTTAACTAGTCAACTAGTCTTCAGTTAACTGACAGAACAAAGAGTAGTGAGTTGGTTATGATCCCAATGTTGCATGGTGACAAAATCAATGCAACATCTAAACTCAACTCAACTAGTCAAACTAAAGTGTCAACTGAAAGAGAATATTCTTGAGGTGGAATATTCTCCCCTAAAATATAGGAGACTGGATAATGACTAATTATGACTAATAAACAAGGAATAACCTTAGGAAAAATAAATACTAGGTGTGTGTGAAGTAACTCCAACACCCCCCCTGAACATCACTATGGTGAAAATAAAGAATGGGTCCCGGCTACGAGGCCATGTTAGGTACCCAAATACAAAAGATACACTAAACTAAATGAGGAAAGAGGGAAAAACTCATGGGAACAAACCCTCCCCCTCAAATTACAATGCATAAAATAAAAAATGATAAGGAACAAAAGGCAGTTGCTAA